>JAJOOO010001511.1:0-36028 GCA_029582685.1 Solanum piurae | reverse complement strand
CGTGGTCATTGTGATATGTTTGTGAGTAGGCAGGATGTCCTTTGAAGTTAGGGGGCCATTTGCCTAATTTCTTTGAGAGAGTTGTCTCCTTCCCTAGGTATTCTCTACTTACTCACCGAGAATTCATTATTTTTTGTAATCCCCAAATGTTAATGATTCTTCAGTAGCATAGCTCCAGACTCATGGGCTTCTTCCCTTCATTATATGTGTTGGATATTTAGCAATGAGGAATCATTTGTTGTATCCATCTGATAATAATTATTACATTATTTCCTCACTATTATTTTTATAAGGTAAAATTTTATTGGAAGTTTACCTAGCTGGTATAAAAGAAAACATGACTCATACAATGACCAAATAGACAAGTTGCTACTCTATTCTTCCTAACAACTCTAGAAAATCCATGTATTGGTCTTGACCAACTAATAAATTGCTTTTACACCAATAAAACAGATCATGCAAACATTTAATTTCGTCTCTAGAGATGTGAATTCTATGGCCTTCATGCTTTGTTTCTCTCCAGCCATAAGGTCCAGAAGATGCACAGTGGGCTGATCTTCCATATCTGCTTCGCTCTTTGGGTACCCTTTGAGATGTCCAGCATCATAATAAGCTCCTGACACAAATAAAATGCGGTAGTTTCCAGGTCTTCTTAACATAAGTAGCATCTACTGCACAAAGAAAACCCCCTCTTCTGTAAATAGTTTTGTGTAAGACATACTCGCCGGATTGCAGTCCATCCTGAACAAGCTAACGAAAATTGGAGCTTTTGTTTTCCAAATTATCTTCCTAGGCCAAATATTATCCCTATGACCTATCTTCTTCAACAGTATACTATAACAACTTTTACCTGAGACAAAATGTATCTTTACCTTCCAGAGTCTCCCTGAAGCATTCATCTATAGTGGCTACACTCATCCTTCTCACAATATATAGCAATAATCAGCTTCCTTCAGATATCATTATTATCCATGTAACATCCCCAAAGCCATTTATTCTTCCCTATTATATCAATGCAAAGGTTTTTCTGTTGGCATTGACTTTTGGGGATCTGAAAACAGGTTTACGGCAGTCAGGGACTCAGGGACTCAGGGTTGACCTTATAAGATCTTTATATTATGAATATCCGTGGACATTTATTTATGCTGTCTTGATTCATTGTTAAGGAAAGATTTACCATTCATCTGTATATTTTGTCTAATGCCTGTACTGTTCTTCCATTTTCTCTCCTGCTGAACTTCTTCATGCTTAAATGTTAAAACTATTTAATTAAATTTTCCTTTGACAAGCCATATTTTAGCCCAAATGTCTTCCAGTTTGACTATAAGTCTCTCTTACTTTGCATTTCTAAGTTTAATGGACCAAGATGGGCTTAACAGTTGTTGCTGCATCAATCCTCCTTCAAAAACTTGTCATTAGTGCAATTCATAAGAACCGATTATGATCCCTCTGCCCCAATTTATGTGCTGAACCTTTGTTTTAGTCCTTCCATAAAGAATGATAAATTATATTTGAAAATCAATTAATTTTAAACTTCCAATCTTATCCTTAATGATATGATTTATAGTCACACAAATATCTACTACTTGCTTTAAATCACGAGTTTCAAAAGTCTCATTTCTTTCTTAAAATCTGTGCCCTGTCAAAGAGAATCACATAATTGGGATGGGGGACAACTACATAATATATCCTGCTCAAGTGTATCAAATAATTTATCTTTCTGGTACATCAGATAAAATTGGAGCATTGCATCTTCCTGGGAAACATAGTTTAGTCTATCTGGTAAGTGGCATAGGAGCCTGGAGGAGTTATCTGCTACATCCCTTTGAAGTATTATTCCAAACGGGCACAAGGAGTATGTGTATCCGACCTCTGTAGGCTAACAGTTTTCTGGAACAGCCATAAAAAGATATAGTTACAGTGGATGCAATGATCTTACCTCAAATAACCAAAAGAAAAAAAGAAGGAAGAAAACATGATGTCATTTCAAATAAGCAGCTGAGTTTGGGGAATTTATTAAATTGCAAATACAAATTGTTTGTGTTAGAGCAGGATGGGTTGGTATTCTAATTCAACTTTCCAGAAAAAAGAAGCGTTTCTTCTCAAGATCTCCCTTTCGTTAAACAAGCATAATTGTTTTCTCGGGCATTGAGAAAAATGGTCCTGTTGATATTTTCATTGTTACTCAATACTCATCTAATTGAAAGTTCCTTTTCTAATAAATGTTTGAAGCAATCAATAGAAACTGGAATCTTTTCTTCTTTTGGGTTTGAGGATAGAATCTGAACAGAAAAACAAACAGTTATCTCATGATGATCGCAAATTGTAGGAGATACTTATAAAGAACAGAAGGTGGGAAAGGCCCTTGTAAATCTTTATCCAACCAACAACTACATCTCAATCCCAAACACGTTGGGGGTTTTTCTCAGCTATTGAGAAAAATGGTCCTGTTGATATTTTCATTGTTACTCATCTAATTGAAAGTTCCTTTTCTAATAAATGTTTAAAGCAATCAATAGAAACTGAAATCTTTTCTTTCTTTTGGGTTTGAGGATAGAATCTGAACAGAAGAACAAACAGTTATCTCACGATGATCACAAATTGTAGGAGATACTAATAAGAACATAAGGAGGGAAAGACCTTTGTAAATATTTATCCAACCAACAGCTACATCTCAATCCCAAACACGTTGGGGATGGCTCTTGTAAAGTTTTGTTAAGAAAACCCTTGTAATCAGACTTTTCAAGGATGCCTCATTCACATGCTAAACCTTCTATTTATGGTGCTTGGCAAATAATTGATTTAGATCTTTCATTTTTCTTATTTGGGGTAAAAGGAGGGAAAAATAATTAGTAATGAGATCTTTGCACTCCAGGCTCCAAGGAAGGTTGTAAAGATATACTCCTTCATTTGTACTCTAAAAAGGTTGTTATGACCAGGATTTTAAAAGCTAAAAGCTCAAAAAGAGACTAAATCCATGGGCTTGAGGCGAAAAGCAAGGGGTGAAGCGCATAATTTACGAAAAATTAAAGATACAAACATATATGAATTTGTATATATAATTATAAAATTTCAATTAAACAACTAATTTCAACACTTAATATACTACTATGATGTAGATATTAATCCAAACTCCTCGAAGTTGAGATTCAAAGGATGGACTGTTTACCCTTAAGATCACTCCGTGTACCATTATTTGAAGCGCACACGCCTCTAAACTGTATCACTTCATCAATGAGGTGATAGCCCATTGCTTCACATTGATTCATCGGTTTAAGAGACAAAGCCTTGGCTTTCAAAAACAGTAGGTGTAACAACTTGAAGTATGAGTTTGTGCCAAATTAGCCTTATCATTGCCTTGAGGTTAGTCCTAATATGAATTTCAAGTGCATACCCATTTATTCCTTCTGGCTGCTTAACCCCAAACAATTGCTAAGGTGACCTAGGTCCTTAGCCAAGGTACCCCTATCCTAAACCATTTCTTCTTGTATGTCTATAACTTTTCATCGCAAGACGAGAGAAGTGCTTCCTTCCATCAGTCTATAAAAAATAGAAATAGACCATGATTGTAAACTCACAAATCAAAGTAACAGATCATAATATCTTCAACATGAGAGGTTACAATTGAGAAAATGCCATAAGCATTAAATAACAAACATCATAGCTACATTTCTGAACTTGCTTACCTCAACTAATTGAAACATTATTTTTTATTAGTAGTTAGTTGAAACAAATCATGATGGAACCTAGGCAACTAATGATGATTACTTCTTTGTCAGGCCTAGATCAGATGCCCACAGCATATGCTTACTTGATTGATATATTCTGTGATACACACCCACACCCATGCAGGCACAAAGAAATTTGTTTGCTCTTGATGCTGTATATTCTGCTTATGGATCTATCTAGCATGATTGGCTTTTCAATTTCTTTTTTTAAATGTCACTATTATAGCAGAAAGTTACAAAAATTATATATTTCTGTAATCAATCATTTTTTGAGAAGGATATCTCTATGATCAATCTATTACCGGGTTTTCTCACATTAATGTTCCTGTCTCAACAGCTAGGATATCGGTATGACTTTGTTGAGATCTATTGAACTACATCAAAAACGTCTAAAACATTGAGTTGCTCATTTCTAATATATTTACCGTTGCACATCACTTATATTCATTTACATACTACCCAGTACCTAGTGTCTGATACAGTATTTCTATTTCCTAATCCATAGGCCTATGCTACATTCAGGTACATAAAAATTTGTAATTCAAATTTCTCGCGTATGATGTATACCATTGTATAATACCTATGTTCAATCCCATGCGACAAAGTGCATGAAGTAGTATGTCCGATTCCTAATCCATATGCTTGGGTACATAGAGGGATTTATGAAGCGGTAAACATTATTTCATAACCAAAAAAGCATAAGCTTCATGGTATAAGTAGACTTATTATTCTCCTTGAAACTTGAAAGTCCTCTCTTATCATGATATTTTGCTTGCTCCTTTAAAGCCATGATTGCTTGCAGAATTATTAATTTTTTTTTTGGTTTATACTTTGTTCCATTATTATCTGGAAGCAGTCATTTTTCAATTAGGTTGAGTGGTGAAACTAGTAATATTTGGTGTTTGTTTTAATTGGACGATGGAGATATCATTTGTAGTAACGTTAAGTTCCCTTTGGTTGCAGAATTTCTTGGCGTTATGCTCAAGTGATTATTATGATGGGACCATATTTCATAGAAACATAAAGGGTTTCATGATCCAAGGTGGTGACCCAACAGGTACAGGGAAAGGTGGGACAAGTATTTGGGGAAAAAAGTTCAATGACGAGATAAGGGAGTCTCTCAAGGTACTTGTTGCAACATTTGTTCTTATGGATTTATGTCTAATATATTCAGCAACTTCCTAAATCATCCTTTTACAGTATCAAGTTTGATCTGTTCTTGATATAGAACATTGTTATTGGTGATCCCATAGACCTAGGAGATTCTGTAATATGGGCTGTAGCCTCTGTTACACCTTTTACAAAAGTTTGTTTAGCTTTGCAAGTGCAAAGTGTTCTTGTTTCATGGTAATTTAATGATGATACTCTGTTGTTAAAAAACTAAATAAGAACTTTAGTGTCTGTTTAATGATATTATGTAGTTTCACAAATCATGCACTCAAGGTTAGATGTCTTTTGTTACTCTATAGTTGCCTTTCCCCAGTAAGTTTCCCTGAGCTTTTTTTTTTGTTAGCTCCCAGAATTAATTTGGCTCACTTGCATTGGAGCTAACATCATCTTTTGTAGGCATCACTTTTTTGTTATTTCTTTGCATCTACGTGATGCCATTAATAAAATTTCTTATTTCTAAAAAGAAAGAACGTTCTGATTTCTTCTTTCCCTTATTCTTGTTTTCAATCGTTTGGCACCTCAACTGCTTCATGGGGGTCTCTTGCTTTGATTAAATTGATTCTAAACTAGTCAATATGGATCTGATTATACATGCACTACACTATGTCGATGATGCATTATGTCTAGCATGTTTTTGTCTTCTTTCACTCGTAACTGTCAGCGACCGCCTCTTTTTAATTTTCTGAATCTTGTGTTTTGCATTCCATCCAGCACAATGCAAGGGGGATGTTGGCAATGGCCAACAGTGGCCCTAATACCAATGGGAGCCAGTTTTTCATTACGTATGCCAAGCAACCACATCTCAATGGATTGTACACCATCTTTGGGAAAGTGATACATGGATTTGAGGTTCTCGATCTCATGGAAAAGGTATGCCCGGACTGATGCTCGCTCATTTTGGAATGCAGAGTAATCTACCATTTTCTAGCAGCTATGCTCATTGGTGATTCTTGGATCTTATTCAGCATTATTACTTATAAAACAGACAGAGATATTGACTTTATAGCATGACACTCTGTTTTCAGTATATATGTTGATCTATAAGACCCTTTACAGTAGTGTCATTTAGTTGGCTATCACCTAAGTCACTTCTTTTCTAAATTTTGCAGACTCCAACAGGACCAGGTGATAAACCCCTTGCCGAGATCAGGCTCAACCGGGTGACCATTCATGCTAATCCACTTGCTGGCTGACGTACTTTTGAAGCATGCTAAAGCAGTATGTGTAATCTCATTGTTCGAGTTGTTGATCATGGTGAATTCTTTGGACTATTGCTATGGTCAACCTTCATTGCCAACCAACTTACCGGTAGATAGAGAGTAGTTAATGTGGGATGATACTAGTAATGGAACTTCCTTTTTGTTGAGCTGTTGATCTTCCTGAAAGCACAATCTTGAAATCTCCAAAAGCTAATAACTATGAAATGGTTCTCCAGATCTACATATCTAAGGTTTATATGTATGAACAGTGAAAATCTAGTTGGATATAATGTTGATCTATGAAAAATTTGAAGATCTATAGTGTAAATGCATAGTTATTTTTTTCTTAATAATGTTGTACTGCTGTTGCATTTGATGTTAATGCAAATTGAATGATTCTTTTTCATTCAATTTAATATTGCAAGTCATGTTTCTTATAAGTCAGGAGCAAGAATTTCGGAAAGTCAAATTTAATATTGCAAGTCATGTTTCTTATAAGTTAAGATTTTAAAAATATGTTGGAAGAATTTCATTATTGCTTGCAGCACTTGCCAAATTTATTCATAACCTTCTGTAACAAATTAATATCCTGGAATTCCTCCATTTATTTTAATGATGAAATGTGGACATACAATTGGATGTACATTACAAAAGTAAGAAAATATTGTTTTGTTTTTGTGGACAATGTTAACTATAATGGGTGACTAAGGAAACAACAAACCAGCTGTATGCCATTCAAAATAATAAATAATTACATTTTAAATATTTTTCAATTTTATTGGGCACCCGGAGATTTTTTCTGAAAAAACTATATGAGGACCTCTGTAATGAATTGGGAATGTATTACGTATAGTCCTGCAGTTTTTTACATTAATATTTTCGTATTTACGAGTCAAATTTTAGGAATTACCCGACTTTCACTGTTTTTCTTGTGTGTTAGCCCATGCTTGAGATATGTGTATTTATGTGAGAATAATTAAATTAATAAAGTAGTGAAAATATATGCAATAAAGTGGAGTTGTTGTGTAATGATAGAAAACGTATGTTATTTACTAGTTTAGTTAATGTTATTGAGAGAGAAAACAAAGAGATGCATTGAATATCACTAACAATGAAAAAACACATTCCACGATTATGAACAATTTGAATTTTTTACGGAGAAAACTATATGAGGACCTCCGTTATGAGTTGGGGAAGCATTACATATAGTCCCGCCATTTTTTCATGCATATTTTATCATTTAGGAGCAAAATTTTAGGAATTACCCGACTTGTGCCGATTTCGTGTGTATTAGCCCATGGATTTGGCACCTTTTGGGCACCCGAATTTTTTTTCTGACCTCTGTAATTAGTTGAGGATGCATTACGTATAGTACCAAAGATTTTTTCATTAATATTTTCGCATTTATGAACCAAATATTAGGAATTACTCGACTTTCACCATTTTTCTTGTGTGTTAGCCCATGCTTGAGATATGTGTATTTATGTGAGAATAATTGAATTAACAAAGTAGTGGAAATATATGCAATAAAGTGGCGTTGTTGTGTAATGATAGAAAACGTCTATTATTTACTAGTTTAATTAATGATATTAAGGAAGAAAACAAAGAGTTGCATTGATGATCACTATCAACGAATCAAACGTATTTCAAGAATGCGATTTATGAACAATTTCAATTTTTTTCTGAGAAAAATATATGAGAACCTCCGTAATAAGTTGGGGAAGCATTACATATAGTCCCGCCATTTTTTTCACGCATAATTTCTCATTTAGAAGAGTTTTTTTTATGAATTACCGGACTTTTGACGATTTCGAGTGTATTAGCTCATGTATCTGCTTTTTAGGCACCCTATCTAGCGCTTTTTAGGCACCCAAATTTTTTTCCTGAAAAAACTATATGAGGACCTTTGAAATAAGTTAGAGATGCATTATGTATAGTCCCGCAGATTTTTTATTAATATTTTTGCATTACGAGCCAAATTTTAGAAATCACTCGATTTTCTTGTGTGTTAGCCTATGCTTGAGATATGTGTATTTATGTGAGAATAATTAAAGTAATAAAGTAGTGGAAATACATGCAATAAAGTGGAGTTATTGTGTAATGATAGAAAACGTCTATTATTTACTAGTTTAAATAATGCTATTAAGGGAGAAAATAAAGAGCTGCATTGATGATCACTAACAACGAACGCGATTTATGAACAATTGAAATTTTTTCTAAGAAAACTATATGAGGACCTTCGTAATGAGTTGGAGAAGCATTACATATAGTTCCACCATTTTTTTCACGCATATTTTCTCATTTAGAAGCAAAATTTTAGGAATTGCCCGACTTTCGCTGATTTTTTGTATATTATCCCATGGATCTGGCGATGTTCGGGCACCCGAATTTTTTTCTGAAAAAACTATATGAGCACCTCTGTAATGAGTTAGGGATGTATTACGTATAGTCCCGCACTTTTTTCATTAATATTTTTGCATTTACGAGGCAAATTTTAGGAATTACCCAATTTTCGCCGTTTTTCTTGTGTGTTAGCTCATGCTTGAGATATGTGTATTTATGTGAGAATAATTAAATTAATAAAGTAGTGGAAATATATGCAATAAAGTGTTGTTGTTGTGTAATGATAGAAAGCGTCTGTTATTTACTAGTTTAATTAATGATATTAAGGGAGAAAACAAAGAGTTGCATTGATGATCACTAACAATGAATAAAATGCATTCCACGAATGCGATTTATGAACTATTTGATTTTTTTTCCGAGAAAACTATATGAGGACCTCTGTAATGAGTCGGGGAAGCATTACATATAGTCCCGCCATTTTTTCACGCATATTTTCTCATTTAGAAGCAAAACTATAGGAATTATCCGACTTTTACCGATTTCGTGTGTTAATTAGTCAATGGATCTGACGCCTTTTGGGCACTCGATAACTTTTTTCTGAAATAATTATATGAGGACCTCTGTAAGGAGTTGGGGATGCATTACGTATAGTCCCGTAGTTTTTTTCATTAATATTTTCGCACTTACTAGCCAAATTTTAGAAATTACCCGACTTTCATCGTTTTTCTTCCGTGTTAGCCCATGCTTGATATATGTGTATTTATGTGAGAATAATTAAATTAATAAAATAGTGAAAATTAATGCAATAAAGTGGCGTTGTTGTGTAATGATAGAAAACGCCTGTTATTTATTAGTTTAGTTAATGACATTAAGGGAAAAAATAAAGAGCTTCATTGATGATCACTAACAATGAATAAAATGCATTCCACGAATGCGATTTATGAACAATTTGAATATTTTTTTGAGAAAACTTTATGAGGACCTCTGTAATGAGTTGGGGAAGCATTACATATAGTCCCGCCATTTTTATCACTCATATTTTCTCACTTACAAGCAAAATTTTAGAAATTATCCAATTTTTTCCAATTTGTGTGTATTAGCCCATGAATCAGACACTTTTTGGGCACCCAATTTTTTTTAAAAAAAAACTATACGAGGATCTCTCTAATAAGTTGGGGATGCATTATGTATAGTCCCGCATTTTTTCACGAATATTTTCATATTTACGAGTCAAATTTGAGGAATTACCCGACTTTCACCGTTTTTCTCTTACGTTAGCCCATGCTTGAGATTTGTGTATTTATGTGAGAATAATTAAATTAATAAAGTAGTGAAAATAAATGCAATAAAGTAGCGTTGTTGTGTTATGATAGAAAACGTCTGTTATTTACTAGTTTAGTTAATGACATTAAGGGAGAAAACAAAGAGTTGCATTGAAGATCACTAACAATGAATAAAACGCATTTCACGAATGCGATTTATGAACAATTTAAATTTTTTTCTGAGAAATTTTTATGAGAATTTCAATAATGAGTTGGGGAAGCATTACATATAGTCCCACTATTTTTTTCACGCATATTTTCTCATTTACAAGCAAAATTTTAGGAATTACCCGACTTTCGCCGATTTCGTGTGTATTAACCCATGAATCTGGCGCCTTTTGGTCACCCAAATTTTTTTTTCTGAAAAAACTATATGAGGACCTCTATAATATGTTGTGGATGCATTACGTATAGTCCCGCAGTTTTTCAATTAATATTTTCGCATTAACGAGTCAAATTTTAGGAATGACCTAACTTTCCACGTTTTCTTGTGTGTTAGCCCATGCTTGAGATATGTGTATTTATGTGAGAATAATTAAATTAATAAAGTAGTAAAAATATATGCAATAAAGTGGCGTTGTTGTGTAATGATAGAAAACGTGTGTTATTTACTAGTTTAGTTAATGCTATTAAGGGAGAAAACAAAGAGCTGCATTGATGATAATTAACAATGAATAAAACGCATTCCATGAATGCTATTTAAGAATAATTTGAATTTTTTTCTGAGGAAATTATATGATGACCTTTGTAATGAGTTAGGGAAGCATTACATATAGTCCCGCCATTTTTTTCATGCATATTTTCTCATTTTACGAGCAAAATTTTACAACTTATTTTTCAAAAAATAAAATATTTTTCTTGAAAACATATTCCTTTCCTAACAAACACACTAGTTAGTGTGTAACTATATACCAAAAGAATAATCCTATTAAACTTTTTATTTGTTGGTTATGTGAATAGAATCTCATATAGGTTAGTTGAAAGATAATGAGATGTAACATATGATTAGTTAGATGTAGGGATATTTTCAATGAGTGAGATTTTTGGAGAAAATTATGTAATCTTGTCTAAAATGAGTGTTATCATAAAATATTTTTTGGATTGACTTAGCTCAAATTATAGTATTAGAGGTAATGATTTTATGAGACGTGTATAGAGACGACAAAATGATGACATAAAACTCGATTTACTATTTTTACTATGCCAAAAGTAGCTAGCTAGGAGATGCACAACACTATAGAAGTTAGATCTGGGCTTCAATAGACATAAATGCTCATCAGTTATGTGGGTGACATATAGGGTAGACCAACCTTTTTAGTTATGGGTTTGGCAGAATTGAGTAGTTTTGACTTAAACTTCGTATTTAAGTTAAAAAAGTCATTTGATATGTATAAATAATATATTCAAAATTCAGCAAACAAAATAATTGTGATCAAAATTCATAAATTAAAAATCTTACATAATAAATCTAGAAAATTGATTGTCTCATAGATCATGGTAATATATCACATAGAACTCATTTCAAGGAGCGACATGTAGATCATTGTTACGGGTCACGTGAAACTTAATTAGTTCAAGGGAGAGATTGTTGGACGTGCAAATAAAATCCACATTGATATTTGAGATTTGGAAATCATACGTATGGTGTATATAGAGACACTCTTAAAGGTATGATGACCTTCTATGAAAAATCGCACGATGCTTATTTAAAATAGACTATATTATATTATGTTAAGAGTATATTTATGCTAAGTTATCCAACTCTAATTCTCTAAAATGTTATTATGCTAAACTACTACTTGATCTTGATCGACGCGGCCTACTAACCCTTAAGACAACTTGTTTGGAAACTTGACATCTTTATGTGATATCTTTTATATTTTGAGAGTCAAGTATTATTATAATCATAATTATGTTTTTTATCTTATAAATATGTTAAATTATATTTAAAAAATAATTATGACTTATCGTACATTTTACACAAAGAATACTTTCTAAATTTTTTATTACAAATCAATTAGTGTAAGTCTTATTTGAAAATTCTTCTCATCTCAAAATTCAAGGGATATTAGGTTTCCCTAATCCTTTCTATTGCCTTTATCATGGAACTAGCTCTAGAGAGCTCCAATTATTGTCTGGACCAACATCTACATTTCAGTATCGAGAGAGACGAATCTAGAATTTTAAATTTAATAACAGTAAATATATGACATCAAATTCATATTTGATGAAGGTATAACCATATTATATTATTAAGAATACAAAATGGATATGGATGTACCTATTATTAGATGATTCATGACCTTGTATATTTGTGTATACCAATATTTATTATTGTATATCAGTTGTATATATCAACATACATATGACATACAATAGTATAAAATGAAATACAAGTGTACATGGAGATGAGGAGTTGTGGAAGCTAGAATTTGTGGGAAGAGAAGATATGAAGAAAGAGAAAAAAGATCCAACTTTACTAATTTTGTTGGAGGTTGTATATGTTTAGTAAATAATATATTGCTATATTTTGAAATGTAATAGTTTTTTATTATTAATTTTGGTAAATATTAGGTTTATTTTAGTATAATTTTGTAAGTCCCCTGTAAAATTGATGGGTCAAGCTAGGTCCTATGACCTATTGTTTAAGCTCATTTAGGTCCAAATTCATCTTTTGCTCATATAGATTTTGTAAAAAAATCATAGGATGATCTATTTTTAATATCGATGTATGATTATATCTATTTTTCCCCACATATACCCCTTTTGATATGTAGTATATGATATTATGCTTGACAAAACTAAATTTTAGATGAAATTTAATGATTTATGCATTATTTCATAAAGTTCACGTAATAATGGTTCAATTTTTTTCGTCTCATTTGAAGTTCATTCATTTTTGCCCAACTTAAACTATGAAATATCTAATATTAAACTTTATCTAAATTAATTTTACACACTATATGTCTGAAATTGTTCAAAGTGAATACACATATAAATCTTTGTAAAAAAAAAAAAGCACACACTAATTAAATAGTGATATAAAAAAAAAGTACTCATTTACTTCTCCCATAAACTTTGGACATGATTAAACAATGTGTGCCCATATGTTAATTCGATTTGTTTTAATCAAATTTAATTCAACCCACCTATTCACCATTTGTACAAGTTATACCTATGTTTGTTAAAAGTATATAGTAGACTCTTCCATGAGTATGGGTTGGTGAAAAAGAGAAAGTTAGACGCCAAATTAGAAAAATAAAACTCTCAACAAAAATGTGGAACATAATGAGTCTCCTAGAAAAAAATATTTAAGTTATATTATATTATCTACATAAAGCTTTTATTATATATTACTAGTGGATTTTAATAGGGGAATTTTCACATAAAGCCACTCAAAAATAGCTCAATTACTCTCCATAGCTATAGTTTGATAATTACAATTCGTAGCTACATGTTATATGGAGGAGAGAGGCGAGCGAGACTGGGAGAGAGAGAGGAGAGAGGCGAGAGAGAGGGGGCAAAGAGTGGGAGAAAGGTGAATTGTATATGTATATATGTTAGATAATTGTATATTATACATATGTATTTGAATATATAGAAAGCGAGATTGGGAGAGGGAGGAGAGAGGTGAGCGAGATTGGGAGAGGGAGGAGAGAGGTGAGCGAGATTGGGAGAGGGAGGAGAGAGGTGAGCAAGATTGGGAGAGGGAGGAGACAGGCGAGCGAGAGAGGGCAGAGAGTGGGAGAGAAGTGAATTGTATATGTATATAGCTTAGATAATTTTATATTATACATATGCATTTGTTTATATGGCAAGCGAGATTGGGAGAGGGAGGAGAGAGGCGAGTGAGAGAGAGGTGAATTGTATATGTATATAGGTTAGATAATTGTATATTATACATATCTATTTGTATATTCTGGCGAATTATAGATATACAAACGTGACTAATTATACAAACTCGAAGTCAGCCCGCGTAATTAATGTATAATGTTAGTCATGAGTGGTAATTATAGCAAACTATAGCTATGATGAGTAATTAAGTAGTGTAAGTTTGCTTAACCGCGTAATTTTCCCTTTTTAATATAATAGCAAATTATCAATTAGTGTTTACACCAAAAAATTAGTAATTAATAGTTATTATAAAAAAGTATTTGTAATTTTATAATTAATCTGGTTATATAAATATTTTTAAAATTGTTAGTGCATAAATTACGTTTATGAAGATCACAATTTGAGTGCTAAGTAGGTGGCCAATTAACCAAAAAGCACTTAATCCACTCTTAATTTGTCTTATCCTTCTTTTCATAATTATTTTACTATTAAGAAAGAAAGCCAAACCTTAACCCTAATTAAAAAAAAAAGTAGTGCATTGCCGTTTTCTCCTTTTAAGTATCTTGATTAAGAAAACTATATCATTATCATGTAATTACGTATTGACCTAATAAAGCATAAACTCCACCCATGCATCCCACCCACAAATCCATAATGTTGATGTTGTAAAGAATATTTTACGATTTTTTTTTATAAAAATTAATATTTTACAATCACTTATATTTTAATTATAGATTATTTGCTTAATGGATGTGAAATATAACTTTTTTTTCTATTCCTCTATCCTAGTTTGCCAAAACTTAATTGCCGCTGGTTCATGTCATTCGATACAACATGTTTATTCGTTATGGCGATTGCTATCTCTTTTTAACCTATTATGAGTATTGGATGCGTAGAACAAGTGATGAATCTGTCAAATCCATTTGTTTTATTTTTCTTTTTAGTTTATTTAAAAAAAAATACATGTTTTCTTTTCTGACAATTCTTGACTTCTATACAGGGGCGGAGCCAGCAGTATGACAGGGGGTTCATCCGAATCCTCTTCAGCAAAAAATATTACTATTTATATATAGTTAAAATTATTTTTTATGTATATACAGTAGATGTCGAACCCTCTTCAATTAGTTCGTATATTTATCCTCCTTATTAAAAATTGTAGCTCCGCCACTGCTTCTATATAATGTTGATAGTAAAAATAGCATGCTTTAGAAACTTGAATAGCCAATTTGACCCTTGCACGTTATTATATATACTAAGATTAATAGTGATATACAGGTGTGTTACCTCTTAGTTTTGTCTCACAAAATCCTTTTTTTTTCTACTCGCTTGTCTCATATTTATAGTAGAGCTCGATTAAATCCGAAATTGCGTCGAAAAATCTTATATTAGGGACAAAACATTCTCTAACAAAGATAATTTTGTATCGAAAGAACTCAAATCAAAACCTCTAATTAAAAATAGAGGAGTACTTCCACTCTACAGTACCACAATCCTTAGCTTATTGGCCACAAACTCTATTCTAGTTTGGTAAAGTTTATTTTAATATTTTTGGTCTTTTTTCAGTGGAATTTAACTCAGCAATTTGCTTAAGAAAATTAGGTTTATTAAAAAGTTGATTAACTTCCAACCCACAAATTCCGTAAATTAAATTACTTATATTAAGATAAATTAATTGATACGTGAAGGCTCCTATAAAATGTTAAGTGTGCTTTTCAATTTTTGTAGTACCAAATTGAAAGGAATAGAAGTGTTTAAAGCGTGATTATTTCATCTAAAAACGTAACTTATTCGAAAGTACATTTATATTTATTTATTATTTTTAACCAGAATAAATTCAAATTATATTTGCCTTCAATGTTTACATCAAATCAATGAATACATATCATGCGTTTTTATTATACTTCTAACACAAAATCATGATTAGTATACATTCTTATCTCACTAAATCATATTCTAACTCCAGTAAGTTATATTAATTCGATATAAACACATCATACAAATAAGTATTTACCGTAAATAAACCATCATATTACATGACACTTATGAGCCAAATGACATGTTAGTTCAAAAATAAATGGTAAAATTATATTGAACTTTTGTTTAGTTAATAAAATAAACAAGAAATTTAGTATCGATAAATTGAATAACTCCTTTTACATATATAATATCAATAAATAATCCAAACTTTTTTCTATTTTAAGACTATCCTTAAAAGGACATGTTATTTAAAAATTATTTCTTCATCATAAATGATTAGTATTCTTTGATTTAGTAACTTATCAGTTATCACTAATGATAAAATTATTTTAAAAAAATATAGTAATTGTATACCTTATAATAATAATTGATTGGATCATTTGGTTTGATTGAATTTTTGAATGAAATTAACCAATACCTAACAGTATGTTTTACCTAACTAAATTAAATTTTACTTACCTAACTAACTAAAAATGGTTATGTTATTTAATATTTGACAAAACATGATATAAGAAGTATATAGATTTTTAGGTAATAAAATAACAGAAAAAAAATAATCCTAATAAAATTTAGTGTTTTATTATGAATTTCTTATTATTTTTCACTAATTATAATAAGAATAATTTTATTACTCGATGGAGCGAGAAAAAGATATAACTCAACGGCAAAGTATTATCGATTTTTTCTTAGTGTTTGAGGCACCAAAAAAAAAATAGAACTATAAAGTATATGTGTAGGTATGCCTCTTTATATACAAGCCTTTTTCCCTTTAATTTCGGATATTGCCTTGAAACAAGTCCATGTGCATTGAATATCAAATTTAAGTTATATACATTGATATTTTGATTAAATTTTTTTTGAATAAGCACTAATTTTTTAATTTATTGTAATTGAATGGAAGTATATTTTTTTGTTACAAAAAAAGTTTATCAATTTTATCCAACTATCACAAAAAGTTACTAAATATTTTTTTCCTTAACAAAAAGTTACTTAACTTTACCAATTTTCATAAAAAAAAATGTCTTCTTGCACTCCTAATGATTTTCTACGATATTTATGTAAAGTTGAGTGACTTTGGTGATACTGAAGTAACATTGAGTGAGTACTTATGAAAAAGTAATTTAGTGACTTTGATACTTGTACGATTAAAATTGAATAACTATTCACTAAATCAATTCTAATAATTTTGTAAGTAGTTTTTATATTATCATATCATTTTTACTTTTTATAACAGTTTACTTATCTTATTTTAAAAAGACTTATATGTGTATATTATTTGAACGACATGATAATATAAAAAAATATTAACATTATATTGATGATGATGATGTAACTTATACTCTATAGTCTATATATATGTTGCTTGTTGACACATAAACCCAATGAAGTAGAAAGGAGAAACAAAGTCCTTTCTACTAACACAACAAGAAGAAAAAGGTGGAAAACACACACACACACACTAACAAACAAAGAGAAAAATGGAATGGAAAAAGTGTTATTTGGATGTGATATTAGTTCCATTAGGGTTTATGATAAGCTTGACATATCATATTTGGTTATGGCATAAGGTTAAAACACAACCACTTTCTACTATTATTGGAACCAATGCTAATGGAAGGCGTTTATGGGTTTCTGCTATTATCAAGGTAAAAAAAACTCTTCGTTTTAATCTGTTTGTCCTGCTTTTTTTTTTTTTTAATCTGCTTCAAAAAAAGAATGCCGCTTTCCTTTTTTTGTCGACTCTTTAGTTTTAATTTTCCACATAACAATGTTTAAGATCAAAAGATTAAAGGATATTTTGGTATATTTGATATATCTTTAGTTTATGATCACAAGATTCAAAAAATTTCTTTACATTCTTAAACTTTATGTGATTATGTCAAGTCAAAATAAGACGTCCAAATTAAAACAAAGAGAGTTTTTTTTTGTGTGTTTTAGAGTTATACTACTATAAGGTATTTTCCCTTATATGTTTAATTTTTTGTGTTTACGAAGATGTATGAGAGAATGTATTTTTCTTAAATAAAGATGGATTCAATATTTATTTTTTCGAAATGGTATACATACGTTATATACATATTATACATATTTTACATAGATTATATAGTATTATATATTAAATTGTTTTTAGATTAAATGATTGAGTGAGCGACTATTCAGATTAAATATTCTTTATTATACATGATTTGGGGGGGGGGGGCGTGGAAAATCTAATCTTCATCAATAATATGAAAAATTAGGTACACTAGAACATGTTTGAAGGTGGAGGACCTTTTTTTTGTTGTTGCTTGAGTTTAATTTATATGTATGCTAATAATATAAAAAGATATTTCACAAAATTAATTATCTAAAAATAAGTTTGTTGCTAATCTATTATAACACATTAAATTACACTAAAAGTACGTTGCAGTATATATAAGTTATATCCTTTTTGTTTTCACACTTCTCTCTGGAGTTATATATAAAAAGGCTAATTGATACATAGAAGGATATTCAATTAAATTGCTTGTTTACATTATATTAGGTTCTTATGTCATGTTTATTTGACATTTTTATCATCCAAATTGGATCATAATCACGTAATTCGTTTTATCAAGGTTTTAGACATTTTTAAGTCCACTACTAAAAAACGCAATTTTCAGATGAAACTTATAAGAAATTGGATTGTTGAAAATATTTCTGACATATTTTTAATCGAAAAATCTCACATTTCTGTTTACATTCTAACAAAAACGTCCATAAAAAATTCACTTCTTTTTATTCATTATTTATAGTTTTTTTCTTTGGGGGGGTGTGTGGGGTGTGACCGTATGAGAAGTTTTTTCTTATATATATATATATATATATATATTTTATGGTCATTTTGCAAGTGAAAACACTTGGGAGACAACATTTGTTTTTCCTCAAATTCATTTTCTACCTACTTTGAGAAATTAAAATTGATTGAATCTAGAAAAAAAACAAACTAAAATAGTACCATCTTTTGCTCAAATTATTATTCTAATGAATTCCTTAAATGATAGGAAAAAAAGAAAGAAAATTATTGACTATTTTTTTTGGGGGAAAAAGGGTTTGTTTGTTAGGGTTGTTACATGATAAAATCATAACGTCACTCTAATACTTTAAATGAATTAAATTATTGAAACTCTCTAAGATAAACAAACCATTACCTTATACATAACACATCACTATAGTAGGTTAAAGATTCGAGTCACGCTGAAGAGTAAGTGAGAACACTATTGATCATCCAATTAGCGTGACTATAGAATATATTGCTAATCTATCACTAAATAGCTCGTAACTAACCATGTTTTTTTTTTTTTTGGCAGGATAATGAGAAGAAAAATATATTGGCTGTTCAAACATTTAGAAACACAATAATGGGATCAACCCTAATGGCAACAACTTCAATTCTTTTATGTTCTGGGCTTGCTGCTGTTATAAGTAGCACTTATAGTGTGAAAAAACCTTTAAACGACGCCGTTTATGGCGGTCATGGTGAATTTATGGTTGCACTAAAATATGTTACACTTTTATTAATTTTTCTCTTCTCATTTGTTTGTTATTCTCTATCAATTAGGTTTATCAACCAAGTGAATTTTCTCATCAATTGTCCACAACAAGATCATCATCATAATAATGATTTGGGAATATTCATCTTGAGTACTGACTACATTTGTGAGTTACTTGAAAAAGCATTTATATTAAATGCTGTGGCTAATAGGTTGTTCTATGCTGCATTAACACTTGTACTTTGGATATTTGGTCCTGTATTGGTTTTTTTGAGTTCTATTAGTCTTGTTACTGTGCTTTATAATCTTGATTTTGTGATATCTAATGATGATCACAAGGGGAAAATGATCAAGAATAATAATACTCATCACAATGGAAAGGGAAATGTTGGTGATGATTTTGTAATATCTCATGTTTAATTCATACTTCACTATGAAATGTTATCAATAAAAAATGGGGTTTATTCAATTTTATGTAATTTGAAATTATTCATTTATGTATCTCTTTTTTTTGGCAATACAGCATTTGTTTTAATTTTTTGTTGCTGATCATATGTATAGAATCAATTTCGAGATTGAGTAATGATTATCAATACGAGGACTATTGAATTCGCTTTTAACTTATAATAGAAGGGTCTCTTCTTCCTTTCGTAAGATAAAGATAAATCATAATATTTATTAATTATGAGAATGGAAATGAAAATGGTGATGATGATTTTGTAATGTCTCATGTTTAATTCAAATTATAATGAGATACTTCACTATGAAATATTATCAATAAAAGAATGTGGTTTATTCAATTTTATGTAATTTGGAATTATTCCTTTATGTATCTTTTTTTTTGGGCAATATAGCATTTGTTTTAATTTTTTGTTGTTGATCATATGTATAGAATCAATTTCGAGATTGACTAATGATTATTTATACGAGAACTATTGAATTCGCTTTCAACTTATAATAGAAGGGTCTCTTTTTCCTTTCGGAAGAAAAATATAAAGCATAATATTTATTATGAGAATGGAAAGGGAAATGGTGATGTTGATTTTAATTCAAATTATAATGAGAGACTTCACTATGAAATATTATCAATAAAAAAATGTGGTTTATTTAATTTTATGTAATTTGGAATTATTCATTTATGTATCTTCTTTTTTTTGGCAATATAGCATTTGTTTTCATTTTTTGTTGTTGATCATATGTATAGAATTAATTTTGAGATTGAGTAATGATTATCAATACGATGACTATTGACTTCGCTTTCAACTTATAATAGAAGGATCTCTTTTTCCTTTCGTAAGGAAAAGATAAAGCATAATATTTACTATGAGAATGGAAAGGGAAATGGCGATGATGATTTTGTAATGTCTCATGTTTAATTGAAATAACGAAAAACTTTACTATTTAAACTATAGAAATTTTCGTAAATAGTCACTATAATAAATTTAATTATGTTCCATAGCTATAGTTTGTATATTAACGGGTTGTAGCTACAGTTTAAGTTGCCTTATTTGTATAATTCACGGGGTGATGAGTTTGTATAATTGAGCTATTTGAGCTATTTCTTTACTTCCCTCTCTTATTCTCATGTGGGATACTGCTAAAGTGTCATGATATGCATCTCATTTTTAGAATCTTATTAATCTAGAAGTTTGTCAATCCTTCTCTTTAATTTGGTCTACCCTTCATCATACGTGTCACATACACCCTCCTTTACGGACTCAACGTCTTTGTTAATTAAGGTTCCCCCACAAGAGTACTCGACCCAAGCTTATGACATGTATAGACCTTTTTGTCTTAACAAATCTCAAATTTGTCCATGGTGTTACTCTATCATAATTTTTTTTATATAAAGCTAACAATTATGGGTCTTTCTATTCTGTAAAATATAATCTCATGAGTCAAGTTTTATATTTTAAAAGAAGATTAAAATCATAATTAAAATTTATACTGACTTCATAAACAAACGTTGAATTAAAATCAAAACTTAAAATCAGACTTCCAAATTCAAATTAAATATGCTCCAAGAATATTGTATAGGTTTAGAATTTATATAGGCCTATATAATGAATCCTTTTTTAAAAAAAAACTCCTACTTCATAAGACAAATTTTAATAGGTAAAACTTCCTACAATTTAATAAAGTAAGCTCAAAATGGCTCATTTTACATGCTGCTAAAATGGCTGATTTGATCACATGCATGCTTATATTGTTACATTTACTACTAAAAAAACAGTTAATATTTAGTTTTATTATTATAAAATTGATGTCGATTTTTTTAGCGTTAGAAATTATAAAATACAAATTGACCTTTGGAGATTGATTTTGCACGAAAATAAATAAATAAAACTTATAAAAGAACAATTTTTGGAGGTCGATTTTACTGCAGAAATTAAATTTGAAGAGTATGAACAAAAATAATCATTTGCCGCGATTTATTGGTATGCATTTTAATATTTTAATATTTTTAATTCTTGTGATTTATATTATTTTTTTAATGTAGTTTCTATATATGTAAATTAATTTTCCAATTTTTTTAAAAAATTCTATGTCTGAATGTATGGTCAAAATAAAAATTTTGACTCTTAAATTTCAAATTATACTATGTAAATTGAAAGGGAGAAAATATATACTAATATATATTTAGTGTTCACTAGTTTTATTGTTTTGAAATTCTTGTTTAATTGGGTTAGCTAGATAATAATAATTTAGAGAGAACTAAACCGTACTTGATCAATTCCTTAATTTGTATTTTCGTTATTAATGTTCTTGATCTCTATTCTGATTGCAGGGAGAAACAGATGAGTCACATGTAGGGGTTCACGGTTTGGTGAAAAATCGACTCAAACCCAAAAGTCAAAATCAATTGCAAAAAATTGATATTTTGTTTTTCAATTCTAAAAATTAATAATATTTGATTTGATTTTGGTTTATTAAAAAAAAAAAAACTAAACACACCAATAAATTATAGGAGAAACTACCTAATTACTCAAAAATTCTTATCATATTTACTAATTCTTCCTATAGTTTGAAATAATTACGTTTTATATCAGTAATCATACCAGAAAGGCAGAAATTAAGTCAGATGACCTGGATATATGTTTTTTGCTACAAGATACACTGAAATAGCTAGGGAGAGAGGCGAGCTAGAACAGGAGGGAGACAAGTGAGATTTGTATATGTATCTCAGATATACGTGAATCACACTAGAAACATGTATTTGTATGTATCTGAGATACCAGATACATAGAAAAGCGGCGAACGAGATGGGAGGGAGGCGAGTGAGATTTGTTTGTGTATCCCAGATACATTCAAATCTACTTGAATATAGTATATCTTGATTAAATTACTCCAAAATCAGATAAGATTTGTAATATTACAAATTACAAATTAGCGTATATCTAAGTAATTAGCTTCGAAACTTATAAATATTTCATAACTTTTGATCATTAATTTAATTTTAGTCTACTTATTTCACATGCACTATAGCACAGTTAAGCCCATTTCAAAAAAAAAAGAAGCTCAAGAGTTAAGCCCAACACTCTAAAACTTAACTATCTAACACTCTTTTAAGTTTAATTTTTTTAATTGTGAATATGTGGTATGGTGTGGTATATTGCTGATTTTTATTTTTCTTTGCTAAGATATTCATTTACTCTTCAATGACCTGCTCGTTGATTTTTGAAGGAATGACTATTCAATTTAAAATTGTATATTTGCAACATACAAAATCTTCGAAATAATGTTGAAACATAATGTAAGATTCAAATACATCTATCTTGTGATGGTAATATTTTTAATTGATTCATAATGCTCATTGAAATAATTGTTGCATGTCCATGTTGGTTTAGTATTATCTATTTATCATTAGCTAGTCATAAACTAAACGTCCCTCTATGATTATGGTGTTAGCATGAAGGTGTACAAGTGTGTATATATAGTGTATAATACATATATATTTCATGTATAACATGTTGAATATACACTTCCAAACAATCTATATACATTAATACATTCTATAACATGATACAGATGGAGATAGAAAGAAAATGGCATAAGTATGATGAAATATAATTTAGTCCGTTTATCTGACACCTCTAGACATAATATATTATAACACATATATAATAAAAAGAACTAAAAATTAAATAATAGCACAATATACATTAATATAAAAACCATATTTTTTCTTAGATCAAATAACAATACATTATATTAAAGTTCATAGTGTTAACAAACTCAAACATATAAAAGTCCTTAATTAAAAGTTACATACAACTATGATAAGTCTCACATACAACAAATATATTGTCTAATAATCATACATAAATACCACAATAATAATAATAATAATATTTATATAAGTAATTCATTAAAATCCATAATTCACTTTTAAATAAAATGAACATACTATTTGAAGGACCATACTTCTGAAATGCAGCTAGCATTATCACTCATAGCTCCATTATTGAGATTTCTATCGAATGCATTAACATTTTCGACTCCGATCATCGGATTCTGACCGGAAATTCCACCCCACGAGTCTTCTCCGGGGACGTTGATGGTCGGAGAGACGTTATCGAGACGACACATAGTATTATTATTATTATTATTGGTACCAAGAGATTGAGGAGGGGTCAAGTAATTTAGGAAAAGATGACTTAAACTTGAGGATACTGTACCTCTAGCTGCCCTAACCTCAGCCAATTTCACCTGTATAATTGCATGCAAATAAAAAAAAATTAATTTTGAGAAAAAAATGAATAAAATTCATAAATATAACCATTATTTGATTTTCGTAATTAAAAATAACAATAATCATGAAATTTCAAATTTCATAAGTAAAATTCGTCAAAATTGTCATGAAGTTCCATATATGAAATTTGAAATTCTATGACTATGACTATGACTATTTATGAAATAAAAAAGAACATGATCGAAAAGTGTCTTGGCCAATTTTATTTCAACATTTATGACGGTACATGTGTCAAATAAGTGAATCATGACCAAAAAGTGTCTGGTCAAAACTATTTCAACACTTCTACAAGCGTCAAATGAGTGAATTGAAATATGACTATGTTTAATCAATCAAATCCAAAAAAAAATAAAAATATTTTTTTAAAGATATTCTAATTAAATTTTAATACCTTGTTCAATTTAAGCTATACAGACCGTCCAAATTGATTTGACCGTTTAGGTGAATCAACTTTAGATTATACCAAATTAACTCTCAAATGATATATACACATCCAAATTAATCCAAACATAAACAGATTATACTTAGCTTGTTATATTTTCAGAGACTAAATTTAATGAAATCATTAAAAAAAACATTCAATTGAAAATTAAATTAAGTGTAAGAGAAAAAAGGAAAAATACTTTGGCTCTTAATTCTTCGACATTTGACTTGAGCACTCTATTATTTGTCAAAGAATCTTTATATTGTTGTGTAGCATCTGCTAATTGCTTAAACAATGATTCATTTTCACCTCTAAATTGATCAACCTGAGGAAAAAAGATAAAATAAAATTCCTCAAAAAATAATAATTTATTAATGTACTCATACATAATAAATATTTTGTATTTCTCTTGATACATAGTTGAAACTGCTAAAGAAAATGAATGGATCAACTATTAACAAATACAATCAAACATTAAATCAACCTATTTATCTTTCTTTCGATTCGTAAAAATATATATTCTTAATTTAAATGTATTTTATTTTTTTCCAATGGAATAATTTAAATACCTGACTTTCAAGATCTGCTAAATGTGCTTGTTTTCTTCTTCTTGAACGCCGTGCCGACTCCCTATTAGAGGCTTGCCTGACAATTATTATATAATAATTATATATTGAATCGTTGATCGAGTTAATAGAACGAGAATCTCTAAATGAGGATTTTCAAGTTTAAAACTCTTAAATGAATTCGTCGAACCTTCTGATACGTTTAATATCCAAGGGATCCGTGCTTTCTTCGCACGGGTCCACATCACCCTCCAGGTCATCATCATCAGACTGGTAGGACCCACTAGTAGCTCCCATAGCTTGATTGTCTCTCATTTTGGGCATAATAATAGTTGGTGTTGGACTTCCAGCTGAAATTTAATAAATGTAAATTCATATTCAAGATTTTTTATATCAAAAAGATAAAATAAATGAAATAATTAAATGGGTGGTTTGATACTATGAAAGTTATTTTTTAAAATTAATCTTTTCGCTTTTTTTATGTGAATTTTTTTATCCTTCATAAATACTTTTGGCATATATATGACTTCTTCGTAATTTAATTACTTTTTCAAAAATAATTTTCTTGAGAGTGAATAATTAGTAAATATACCACATATTGAAGATTGTGAATCCCCAGTTACAGAAATACTGGACTGCTTGGGAGTAATATTTGGAGACCAAAGGGGCTTTTCTGTCAATGCACAATTTGAGAAATCATTTAATATATCCTGTCATTGCAAAATAAATAAATAAGTAAGTATGCAAAAAAAAAAATTAGGTGGAAATTAATAAAAAAAAATTGGTTCTACTTACTAGCAAAAATTATTGTTAGTATTTTTCCTTTGAAAAAAGAAAAGATATAAAATGAAATGACTGGAGGAGTGACTTTGGAACGAATTTTTAACGTGTTTGGAGAATCTGTTAATAATTTAGGGCTTTTGAATATTAGTATAATATCTCCTATTTATAAATTTGTGTCCGTCTATATCCAATTCGATATATAAATATCTATTTTTGAAATAGAAATCAAAATAATTGTCCGTGAACAAAAAATCGAACTATTCAGAGAAGCTGAAAATAAATTTTGGTATTATTATCACTACAATATTCTAAAAAATTACTATTGGTTATGTTGCATAATCAAGGAAGGTATATTTCAAAATATTAAAATAGATGTGACTTTTTAGAGCTTGAATGGCTATTTCACTATTCAACTAAATATCATATCTTCGTCTCTTATAAAAGAATTAATCTAAATAGTTGTTCAAGTAATCGCTTAAACTTAAAAAAGAATAGCAATTAATATATAATATATGTATGTCTAGTATACCAATTAGAAAAAATATAAATAATAAATTCAATCTAATATGGTACATTACATATTCGAATCTGGCCACTATCGAGTACCTATTGTTGAACTAAAGATATCGTAAAAGACTCATACGACACTAAACCTTATCAATTTCTTGGTTATATATATACAAGATCAGGAGCGGAGCCATCTTATGCCCGAAAGTTCAAAAACTATTCCAAATTATAACCCTCCACCCCACCCCACCCCAGTTAAAAAAAAAGATCTTCTAAAGATGTCCCTAGGGAACTACTCTCAAACTATGCTTTAAAAGTATACTCTATTTAATTAATTATTATTTTATACTTGTGTGTGGTATGAAAGAGACATTGGAATATATAATTATTGTCTTTTTTTCTGATTAATTTTTTTATCCTGTCATTCTCAATCTATACCTAATTTTTTTTATATAATACAAAGAAGTAAGACAATTTCAAAAAGCACAAACTGCCCATAGAACCTAATCAAAGGCATAAATCAATCAACTCTCCACTAAAAAAACAAAACTAGAAAAAGAAAAATTAATTTCTTTTGAAAAAAATAATTACTTAAAAGACGCACCAGGCAAATCCTATTTCAGTATAATAATCTTACAAATTACGGAAAAGAGATAAATTGCATTAGGAAAATTTTATACGATAAAAAACCTCTATTCAAAAAATCATTTGTTCAACCAACACGACTAACGGTACAATCACTTGTTTAAACTCAAGTTTTTGTTATATTATATATAGTATGATTATATTCCTCTCAAAGTTACACAACAAACCGACCATTCACAGTAACATGGAAATTCAGTATTTAATTAAACTCACTTTATAATTTATAGTACTTGAAAAAAAACTCTGAAATATTATTTTGATTACTTAATTTATTCATTAAAAAGTGAGATTACAAATTATGTATATCGTAATTTTAAATAATAATTTTATGAGTTCATATTCAGTGTAATTTTACAAGTAAGATAATACAGAAGAGTAGAGTACACACAAACTTTATTTTTATCTTGTAAAGGTAGAGAGACAGAGTACAAAAGACAATCGACTCAAATAAATAAATATACGAGTTCATATTCAACGACTTATAAAATTGCTTCTAATTTGATTAAATCTTCCTTTCTCTTTCTAAAACGTAATTAAAAGAGAAGAATTCATATAGTAACTACATGATTTGTCCTTAATTCTCATTTTTTTTAAAAATAAAAAATTAAACATTATTTCTCCTAAATATTATTTTCCTCAAAAAATATTCTATATTTTTACACACAAAAAAAACTTATTTGAAATATATGATTTTTTTGTAGTCACTTATCACTTGTATATACTACCAATAATAAATAGTCACGTCCCAAATAAAGATTGGCCCCCCTTTTGTATTTAATACTATTTGTAAACATTATAAAGTTTCTAGGACATATCATAATATAATAATTAAATAAAAATTAAATTAAATCACCAATTGTACTTTATTTCACCCAATTAGATTCCAAAAATCTTTGTAGCATCTTTCTCTTTAAATATCAACCCACCCTCTTCATTTATTCTTCAACATTAAATTCATCTCTCTCTTTTTTTTTCATTTCAATTCAATTCATTTCTCTTCTTTAATTTATTTTTTGTGGTTCTAATATATGGATTCTTTAACACCATATCAAAGAAATATTCTTTTCCAATTGATTTTTTTATTTTCCAAGTAATCTTTCAAACAAATATCTCAAAATCGAGTATAACACGTTAAAGTATACTGATCATATAAATTTCATTACATAACTAATAAAAAGACATGAAAAGAAAAGAAACACACACTCCCTTATACAAAACACATATTCAAGAAGCAATCAAGAGTTGTATTGGTGAAAGATAACATATATCTATAAAATTAATTAAGGTATGCGTAAACTGACTTGAAGAGTGCGATTATAAAGAGAATCATACAAGAAGTTCAAAAGAGGAAAAGTTTGCTAACCTGATTACTCATAGTAAATGAGGGAGCAATAGAACAAATATCATCAAGAAGTTGAGCATGATGATGACCATTATTGTTGTTATGATCATGATGATTAATATTATTATTATTATTATTATTGATATTTTGTTGATGATCATTTCCTCCAAAAACATCACCAATTTTTGCATCTTCTCCATAAAATAATTTGTTATGATAAACAAACTCTTCCAAAGCCAATAAAGATGGACTTTTCTTCATATCTCTACTAGGAAAATTAGCCATTTTCTTCTCCATATTATTATTTTTTTTCAAAAAAAATATCAAGAAGATGCTTAACAAGGAAGTATTTTGGGAATAGGGGGGAAGGGAAGAAAGGGGGAGAAAATGGAAGCCAAGTGAATGATTATATAGCCAAAGGTAGAAAAAGCCAAGAAACAAATAAAGTTGGTTTTGTAGTGGTAAATTACTTATATACCCTTGAAATAAGCTATAATTACCATATTATATACTCCCTCCGTCCCAATTTATGTGACACTTTTCGGATTTTGAGATTCAAACAAATCTATCTTTGACTGTAAATTTTTCATACATCTTTTGAATATTTTGAATTGTCAATTATTGTGACTTGTAGTACTTTTTAGATAGTTTATAAATATATAATTTCATTTCAATAAATTGAAGATTTCATGCGTAAATTACCGGTCAAACTGAAACTGTTTGACTCTCAAAAAAAGAAAAATATCACATAAATTGAAATAGAGGGAGTACCTTTTTTTCTTATTTAATTTTGTTGAGTAATTCATTTTATTTTATTTTTGTAAATTAAGAGATAGGGTTTTATTATTTGAGAAAAGTGATTCAAAGGCATAACTATAGCTTTAACGGATAATAAACTCAAATTAGTCGTTGAATTAAAGAAGTAAAAAATATGCGTGAAAATAATTAAGTTCTAAATTTTGTAAGAAGGATAAAATATATCGATCATTATATTAATTTTATTTTAATATAAAATATCATAAAGTAAATTTAAAATTAACCTTTTCACTTTCGTCAACTCAAAAGTATATAGTTGTATACTCCTATACTTGATTTATAGATTCTTAAATGAATATTATTGCTAAAATTGGTGTTCACATTTATGTCTAATTAAATTAAGGAAGTAAGTTGTTATTATGTATATAATGTATGATTTATATGTGTGTTTTATTTTAATTATCATGCATTAGTATATACACACTAATTAAGCATTGATTATAAGTGATTAAATATTTTTAAAAATAAATTCAAGATTTTCTTTTATTATGAAATTTCTAGAATAGTACTTTTTATTCAAATATAAATTTGGTCAAATTCAATAGTAGTTTTTATTCAAATATAAATTTGGTCAAATTCAATAGTAGTTTTTATTCAAATAATGTACTTATATTAAGAAATTCATTAAATACAAATTTATCAGAAATCTAATAGCTTTTACTCATATATTGATAATTCTACACATTTTAATGCGGAGTTGGCCTAAATTTGTTGTCGATTCGAAACAAATATTTAGTTAATACAATATTCATGTGTGCTTTAATATAAAAAGAGTGATACTTTAGATAAATAAAGAAATAATATATAATTTGCACCAAGTGGAAATCACACCAAATTAAAATTATAAGTATGCCTGCAAGGCTACCACCAAAGTGTAAAAAAAAGGATCAGAAATAAATCACGTGACTTACTACCATTTCAATAATAATAAAAAAAAGATTTAAAAAAAAATTACGATCTTTTTATTTTTAAATGGAGATATCAAATTTGAATATTTTTCCTTTTAATAAATTTTACCCGACATAATTGGTATTAATTGGGTAATAAACTTTGAATATTAAATAATTATAAAGAAAAATCATCAAGTAGTTCAATTTTTGGTATTTTGGGCTTAATTTGTTTTGTTGTTGTACAGCTGTGGGGCATTTTAGGATACATATAAATCCCGCTCGCCTTTCAAATTATTACATTTTAATATGAGATCTTTCGATATAATTGAACCTCAAATATATACATATATATCTCCGGCAAGAAAATCAACACTAATCAATATACAATGAAATGAAATCATAAGACAAATAAAAAGTCACATTTAATTATGGCAAAACTACGTAATTAGGCATATTTCACTACCATATATATACTATTATTATCAATATTTTTAAAATATTATGTATTTTATCATTAATTAAAAGTTTCCTACGTATGTTACACTTAAATACATATATTTTTGCTATTAAATACACAAAAATAGGAAGAGGAATAAACGAGATTAGTAAGAAAATTGAAATCTTTTAATTATAATTTTGTATCTAAAAGACTTAAATTTAAAATCTTGAATTAGAGTTATAAGTACTTACAACTCGATCAGAACTTAATTTGTATAATTTTATTGATTATTTAGTCTCATTCTTTTGTACCTTTTTTGGTCTAGCATTTCACAGTCCCACAAAATCCAAATAATAATAAAGATGGAAAAAACAAAAAAGAAAGAAGTGATAAAAACTGCTTTTTTGACTTGTCAAGTTTCTTAATCCTTAAGGTTTTTTTTTTCAAAAAAAAAGAAGAATCTTTTCACGAATTATCCACAACTTTTTGTGAATTACGATTTATTTTAATTAAGCATTTAAATATATAACAAAAAAATTTATCAGACATTTTTAATTTAAATTATGCCATGTGTTCTCAAGCGTATATTAGATAATTAAATTAATTATATAAAATATATCATTGCTTTTGATTACACATATCTGCCTCAATTGAATCAGACTTAAAGTTTACAGTTTATTGAATCTAATGTATATGATTAAAAAAAGTAACATATTAAGTGATTAATTTATTTACGAAATTAACATTTGAAACACGTCTAGAAGTTTCTTTTGAAATTTCAATCAAAAGTGCCTAACAGAGAAAGGGTGGAGCTAGAACTCCAAATACAGATTCAATCAAACTCATTAGCTTTTGCACAAAATTATATATTCATGCTAAGAAATTTATTAAATATGTACATATATTAAATTTAGAACTAAATTACTATCACTTGAACTCGTCGTCCTAAAATGCAAAAGTCATAAAGTTGGAATCCCAACACCTCAATCCTTTAGTAACAGGAACACTTTGTCAATATGTGTTAATTCCAGTGTCTAAATAAAATTATCCCACAATCTTTTAAGGAACTGTTAACATATAACTTATTTTAGCTTAATGTATTTTGATTAATTTATTAACTTATGTTAATATGGTTAGTTTAATTATTTCAACTTATTGTCTTTAAAAGATAGAAGATTGGACCATTGAATAAGCCTTGTTGGTATATTCTCCAAAGACCTATCTAATTGACTTTGTAAATTTGTACAACAAAAAGTATTTTTATTAATTAATTTTGAAAATATTGCTAAAATTTGAATTTGTGATTAATTTTCACCACATAGAAGACTATGATATTGAATTAAAAGACTTTCTTCTAAATAAATGAAAATTCTTGACCTATTTTTTCATTTTATAAATTAAAATCATAAACTAACTAAACTTTATTCATCAAAATAGAAAAAAAAGAAGGAATATACTTGTTGCCACAAGAGGAATATTCATTTGGTGATAAACATTATTAACACAAAATCCACATGGTTGATGTAACCAAAACACTTTTCATTAATTAGCTTAATCTTTTGCGATGGTTGATGTATGATTTTGTTGGTAGCATTTGATTAAATTCATCTACATATCTTATATTTTTTTTAATTAATTTATAAAGAGGAAAGAGAATCTGGTGCTCCTTGATAATTTGAACTGACAAAAAAATGATGTTTTTAGATTTCATATGTATAAAAATAAAAAAAAATTATGTAAAAATTAAATGAAGATCGTCTCTTATAAAAAAAATATAATTTTTTAAATAAAAGAATAACATGTTTTGATAATCTAAACACCATTATGAATGGCGTGTTATAATAGAAAAAATTATAATGATAGTATTGACATCCAAAAAAAATTATACGATCAGTATAAATGTCACAATCTCTCCCACCCTCACCTCCTAAATCCCATGTTCTTAAACAAAATTATTTAATGTAGTTATCAGGTTGAGTTCACTTATAAGGAGTGCTAATTAACACATTAACTCATTAACTCATTCTTCTCCTAACTATTATTAGGTGTGAAAAAAATAAGTGTCTTCATTTTAATATGACGACCATGATTAATAAAATAAAAAGTTATTTGAATCTTTTTAGATAGGATTTTTAAGTTATAAAACACGAAAAATTATTTATATTGTAAAATTTGTTGATAATCAATTACACAACAACTATATATTTTCTTCCACTAGAAGAAATTCATAAGTCCTCTGACTAGTATTTTTGATTACGTCTATTATCTCAGAACATCATATCAAGAGGTCAATATGCAAATTAGACAAATATTGAGGGTTTTCTTAAAATAAGTGGGCCTTGATTGGGACTAATTGCACCGACCTTTAAAAGGCTGCTATAGATCCAAATATGTACTTCAAAGTTGCTCAATTCAAAATTGAAATAATCAATAAACTTTAGGACAAAATGGTTGAAGTTAAGAAAAGAATATTCGAAGTTATTTTTTCCTTTTTTTAAAAAAAAATAGGGACCAAGAGCTTGGTTTGAAAAGTAAAAAATAACATGTATTTAGTATTGAGATATTAAAGTAGTGGTCGTGTTGTAATTAAACATTTTTATCATACTTCAATCGAAAATAAATCAGTAGGATTGAATGTGCAATAGAAAAGTCAATAAGAATGCACAAAGAAAGGGATGGTATTATATTCTCTTATAAGAGAGGCGCACACTTATGTTTAATTCTAAAAAAAGAAATCATGACAATTAAAAGTGAACGGAAGAAGTACTAAGAATACAAGGAAGGTAAACTAATAAAGGAAGTAATTATTAAAGAAAGAATTTTTCTGTTCGAATTAACTTTATGTGCTTCAATAAAGACTCACAATCTTTACCTTTCTTTTGTTAAACAAGTGGTTTAACTTTACTTTCTTTTTCTATCTTTATAGGACTTTAATGCTTTTTGAGTAGCTTGTAAGTACCTAACCTCTTTCTACATGTAGTATTCAACTATTGGCTCTTTTTTTTCTTTCTTATATGGTATTCGTATTGAAGTTCGACTAAATTTTGGGACATCACTTCAAAAAGTTTTTCGCTTCTAACGGTGCAATCCATGTTAATATTGGCTCTTTGATGACACACAACATATGGGTCCACAACCCCACTAGGATTATTTTTTTCATTTCGAGAGGTTCGAACTTTAGTCTTCTGATTAAGAATGGAGGAATTACAATCATCCCACCACAATTCATATTGATATTTGTTGGCTCTTCGATGACACACATCATATGAATCCACGGCCCCACTAGGATTTTTTTTCCATTCCTAGAGGTTTGAATTCGAGACTTCTAGTTAAGGGTAGAAAATTCAACCATCCCACCACAATTCACGTTAGATAAATGTTGGCTCTTTGATGACACACAACATATGGTTCCAAAAAAGTAAACTTTGATGGCTTAACATCTTTTCTTTTCTTTTTTTCTATCACTTCAAAATAGACTTGAGTTTGGTAATAGAGAATGGAAAGATGAATGAGAAAGTGAATGAAAGTTGCTTTTTCACTTTTGTTTGGTATTAAGAAATGAGAAAGAAAGTGGACATGATGAAAACATGTCCTTTTCTATCTTTACACTTTTAATTTCTCTTAATTTTTTAATTTTGTCCAAGTGATGTTAATGGTTTTGTTGTCTTGTTTTTCTGTTGGAATTATGGTCCAACAAGTTTTTAACATGTTCTATGCAAAGAATAAACTATAGCATGTAAAGAATAAAGTAAGGCATATTTAGAAGATAGAAGAGATCTTCAAATTCTTGATGCTTCACCATTTACATATGGTCAATGGAAGCACACACGACTTCTTCCACAACCACACTCTGACCATGATAGCCTTGGAAGGGTTCAGGGTTCAGGGTTTAGGATTATCAGTGAGTGGTCGAGCTCTAGTTGCGACCTGTCAATTGTGTTTGACACAATGTCAACATACTTGTTAATGGTTAACAACCCTTAATAAATCCAGCTATTGTACAATGTTTTTGTATATTCCAGATCTACCACACATGAAACTTGAATAGTAACCTCAAGTTACTTCAGTAAAATCGATTCCTCCATCAAAAAGAATTTACAGTTTTTCTCACAACAAAAAACTACAAACTGACTATAGGTAAACCAACTATGCAGCAGAGCTAGCTATACACAAAACATGCAGAACAAAGTTGTTTATTTTTCCTCTGGTTCTTTAGGTTGGTGAATTGCTTCCAAACACTCTTTAGCTCTATGAACCTTTGACTGAAGGTAAAAGCTTCCACTTTTAGCATTTCGCTCAAACAAGTTATCATATCTCTGCAGAAATAAGCAAAATTGAGGTCACATGTACACGAATAGCAGCATCCATTACTAAATATCACTGCACTAGACTAACCTGCATGATTTCTTCCCACGATGCATTCTCAGTGACACCGAGAATCTGCCTTGCCTCTACATCAGTCATGGTTTTACTAGCTCTTTTCATATTCTGTACTGCTTCTTGAGCAACCCCATTCCTAGAGGCATCTGCCATCGTTTGGTAAAAGTAAGTATAAAAATGTAGTATACGCTCGGGATAAGATAATCAGACCACATGACACTCTAAGTGACATAAGCCGGAGTTCTAGAACGAGGAGTAATGATGCAAATGAATCCATTGATAGACCATTAAAAAATAAATAAATTGATAGACCCATTTTTTTAACACTGATCTACAGTTTCTTGGAATGAAATATTAGAGTCAAGAAGTGCTCACTGCTGATTCCTGTGTTGCTCAGACTCTTCAAAAGTGTCAATGGTTGCGTGTCGGATCCTCCAAAAATAGAGCATTTTTAGAGGATCTGGCACAGTTGCAGCAACATTTTAGGAGAGCCTGAGCAACACAGGCTGATTCATGGTATGTTTAATTAGCAATTGACCATTGCTTACCTCAGGACTTGCACAACGGTCATATATATAAAAACAAGTATGCTGAAATAGCTGTTGAAATGTTTATTCAAACCAAACTCTCCAGATTAGTCACCTATATCAATTGATGGCAAGATGAGAGGAAAAGGTGTAAGAAAGTACTTACTAGCCAGTGCCTGACGATATGCTTGAACAAAAGACCGTGCCAATATTGCAGAGCCCATGACAATTATATTAGCAAGGATTCTTGCAGCCTGTAACAAGAAAATGAACTGTTAGAGCAATAGCCAGAATAAGTCTTGTTTACTTTCACATTTCTACGTGTGCAGTAACCACTAGGTTCAGGAGAGAATATGGAAAAGGAATAGGAACTCATTTCCAAAACTGTGACACTATCCAAGCTTATTCCCCAAAATTACCACTTTCGGTGGGGAATTTGTGTTGGAAACAATAATTTTTATTGGGATAATGCATAAGTACCCCCCTAGATTATGACCGAAATCCCAGAGACACACCTAAACTTAACTAGGGTCCTATTACCCCCCTGAACTCACTTTTTTTGTATTTTTGTGCACCTTTTGTGCTGATGTGCCACGTTCAGCCACCCAAGTTGGTTGTGTTTGTACACACTCGCCCGCCACGTGTGTAAATGTTATTTTTTAATTAAAAAAATAACATTTTTTAATTAAAAAAAATTTAAAAATAATATATTTTCTTAATTTTTTTTTTTTTAAAAAAATAATCTTACTTTTTTAATCTTGTATTTAAATTCATTAACACACTTTTTTTTTACATTGTATCGAAACTTTTTTTTTAACCTACATTCATTGTTTTCTCTCTTTTATTTTTCTATTGATTTTATTTTCTTTGT
>JAJOOO010001507.1:0-32950 GCA_029582685.1 Solanum piurae | reverse complement strand
GATAAAAATTAAATTATTTTAGGGTCTCTCTCCTTTATTTTTTTGTTGACTTTTTAGTGCACTATTTAATTCTTAACTTCCCACTCCCCCCACCCCCCAACAATATTTAATAAGTTTTAATCACCTCCCTAACTTTGTTTTTATGAATACAACTTCACCAAAAAAAAATTGTAGTTCACTATCAGAAGAAAATAACATATGAACCTAATTAAAGTTCAATGACTTCGAAATAATAGCAACCACTTATGGTAGATGTGGTTTAGAGAGAGCAAAAATTGATGGAGATATTTAATCGTCCCTTTGAGTTTAAAAAGCTTATAAACACAGTTATAATAAAGAATTTTTATATAACTAAAATTATTTTTACCTATTGTAATAAGAAACATATCTTATTTTTAAAATTATAAATTTCATTCTATAGAAGTTATACCAAAAATATGAATTTCATATATTTTCACATCTAGGATTTACATATACATATACAATATATACCACGGTCAAAAGGTAAAAAATTTAGATATTTCCATTTTTATATATGTTAGCAATGTTCAGTGATCAAATTAAATCATTTCCGTCTCAAACTTAAAGTTTGAGGAAAGAAAGAAGAGCGACATGGTTTAGTTCAGATTTGACTGTTTACAGCATGGGAGCAGATTCCCCAAAAAATCCCGGGAAGCAATAAAAAATAAAATATCTCGATAACGAAAACTATAGGGGGCTGCTTGTTGCTCCTAACAACAAACATGCATCAACCATTTTACAAGATATGTGTCTAGATAGTGACTCGATAATATAAAAAAAATCTTTACATTACTGTAGGATCTTGAACATTGACTTTAAAAATAGTCTTTTTCTTTGAATTAAAAAGATATACTCCACTTATCTTTTTCTTATGAGGATTGACGTGACACAGAAAATATCTAGGATTTTAATGCGTCAATATCGGGGCAAAAGTAGCTTGGGGGTAGAGATGACGGAACTATTTATACATAATTAAAATTCAATTAAAAGATAGCATATCATAAGTGAATTAGTTGAGATTTATATACTCGTAGAGTCAAAGAATTGCACTACATTTGTTACTATTATTGTTAGTTGAAACTTGAAATGCATATAAGATGACTAAAACACACCTAAAAATCTAGTTACGTACAAGTCATGCCAAAACTATACAACCAAATAAAATTGACCACCTTCCATTTCAAAGTATGAGGCAAAGAAAAGAAAAAATCCCAATAAATGATTTTTTTTTCTTCACAATCCTTAACGCCTAGCATTACTTGACAACTTGGGTTTTGAGACCACTGAGATTTGAACGTGAGACAATTCAAACAGTGACCACTTGACCATTAGTAAATCAATCAATCAGCTATAACTCGTTTCCAAATTAATTGGGATTGACTATATAATATTTTATACGTATTTTCGGTAACCTAATATAAAAATAATAATCTAATGCACATAAATAACACACAACATTTTAAATGATGAATCCCAGAGGAGTATCATGTGGAGAGGATAATTTCAAAATCATGATGATTTGCTAAGACAACCAGTATGTCTTGTCTGGTTTGGTTTATCATAAAGCATTGTGGGTCAAAGTCTTTTTTGAGGGACATGTTATGACACCAGTTCATGTGTTAGAACTAAATTTGAGTTGCTCCTCTTTGACAACAAGACAACTTTCAGTGACCTCTACAAAGACAGTAACACAAATTGTTGATGAACATACAAACACTGTGTGATGAAAACAAAAATACAGATAGAACTAACATTACAAAGTCTACATCTGTGCCTTTCAAGTTTATCATATATTCGATCTTAAATCAAACCAAAGTTACATGATAAACGAAAAAAAATCCTAGGGTTCACACAAAAGATTTCTGTTACATTTAGCCAGAGAACTGTGAGTTATCTGGACAAGGTGATATTATACTCATGATGATATGTGGGCTATTAGAGTATGTCCAATATAAATGATCTCCGTGACTCTATCATCTAAAGGATGCTTATGTATTTCATTAAACATATCATATTATGACATTGTAGGTTGTAAGGATAACCAAATTCCGGGGGTACTGAATAGAACTCAGTTTCTCCTCATCTTTGATAATACTGTTTAACTTTCACTAACTATTTCCAGTAATTGAGAACTGACGTTAGTCCCCTATGAACGTGAAAAATGTGAAACTAATTTGGTGTCTATCACTTTTGTTTCTTAACCTTATATGTTAAACAGCTTTATTATAAAGGTATCCATCCATATTCACTCCTATGAACAATAAGCTGTGAACACATAAAAGAGGAACAGCAGTCATACATTATATCAACTATTGTAACATCAAACAGGCATTTGCCATTGCTAACCTCGTCTTGTTGCTTTTGTTTTCTCACGGAACACAATATAATCTCGTTGCTTTTCTCTCTTATGTCCCCAAGCATATCATTTATTTTGCAGTATGAACAGTTATAAGTACATTGTATATGGTCACAGAATTACTAAGATAATACATTATTAGTGAATACAACAACATACCTAGTGAAATCCTACAAGTGGGGTTTAGGGAGTGTACGTAGACCTTACCCCTACCTCAATGGGGGTAGAGAGAGGCTGTTTTGGAAAGACTCTCAGCTCGAGTACAACAAATCAAAGTAGGTATGTAAAGAAAAAATGACACTGAAGAAGACATACCAACTAATAAACAATGGGATGAGAGGGGTTTAATCTGTAATGAAATAAGTAAACTATAAACAAACTCATCCTACTTTTTTAAGGCAACAGACAAGAAGGAGTCAAATATCTTCTGGGACCCAAAAAAGCAAGTTATGAAAGCAATAAAGCAAGCTCCTTAATAGTTCAAGGGCACTGAATTTTATAATTACTGGTGGACTCACCTTTTAGAAAGTGGAAGCAAAGAGTCATATCAGATACTTTTAGCCTGGGATTCCTTCAATTCAGCTAATTGTGGGAGCAAAAGCCAAAGATAACTAATGTACTCCATCATCATAACACAAAAGAATTGCAAAGTGCAGGAAATATAGAGATGATTATGCAAAAGAAAAAGCTGATAGGAAAATTATGACATTTTGCTTTTCTTCTAACAATTTCTACACAATAATACATGAAGATTACATTGAACAGTGAAATGGTAAATCGAGCACTCGTGAACTCACCGGGCCTTTTTCCGTGACTTGAAAGGGAAATTGGAGGGTGGTGAAGGGGAAAACTCAAACGGCAAATGGGGTGGCTCAGAGTCCCCACAAAGCATCCCAACAATCTCTTTCATTGTTGGGCGCTTGTTAGGTGATCTCTGTAAACAGAGTAGTGCAATAGTGATGCAAAGCAATGCTTGTTCTCTATCCAGTAACTGAATATTGGGATCAACAAGAACCAAAAGCTTGCCTGAATGAGCAAGCTGCCTAGCCCATGAAACCAGATTAGCCCTCTCAAATTCTGACATAGGAGAAGCTGTAACTTGGAGTGGCCTTCTCCCTGAGACCAAAACCAATAACAAAACGCCAAAACTGTACACGTCGCATTTCTCTGAGAGCTGCCCTCCACCGCCATACTCTGGAGCAATGTAACAAACAGTTCCTCTCATACTGGGAGTACTACTCACACCTCCACTCTTCGGAATATCACCACTGGCAAAATCTTGACCACTTCGTCTTCCAATCCGAAACTCGCCACTGAAATTTTCAAGCCACCAATCAATGCTGCTCCTACTTCCCTTGCTTTTCCTCCTCTTTCTTTCAGGCGCTACCTCTTCATCCCTTTGCCACCACATTTCTCCACTTTTGAGATCCCTTTTCTTCTTTTTCTTGGCTAACTCCTCACAGAACTCTTCCTTCCACCATTCTCTTGGCTTCCGATTCTTCTTTTCTCTCCTCATTCTCTCCTCATCCAAAGATGCCCACCATTCAAGCTTCTTTCTTTGCTTCTGTTGCCCCCCTTTAGCAATGTCTTCTGCTGCACTCGTGGTCGCGATCCAATCCTTCTTAGGCCTCTCTTTTCTGATCTCACTACCAATCCATTCCATCACATAGTCCTTAATCCTACCAGAATCTGATCCACCATTCACATTGTCCTGTTTCCACCACCAATCTCTACCTGATTGACTAGTTCCCCTCCCAATCCCTTTCAAAACTCCACTATCCACACTAACCCCGTCGAAAAAACCCTCAGAAACACTAGTCTTTTCGATCCCCTCTGATGGAACTCCCACCTCAGGTGACACCCCTCCCACTTCCCCATCCAACACCCTCACACAACAACTCTCCGGCAACTGATCCACATTGATCACAACCTCATCTGTGACCACACTCTCATTTCCTTCAACAATCGACCCATTTTCCTCCACATTCTCAAAAACTTCTCCTTTTGCCCCCTTTTCAACTTTCTCCTCGTCTTCAATGAAAGACTCAACAACTTGATCATCTTTGATCAAAGACTGTGCTAGGCCAAAATCAGCTATTTTCGCATCAAAATGGTAATCCAACAATATATTAGAGGGCTTGATATCTCCATGTACTATAGGAGGATCACACGAGTAATGAAGATACTCAACACCCTTTGCAATGGAACTTATAATATCAAATCTCTTTCTCCATTGCATTAACTCAGGACACTTTCGATCTAACAAAGCATCTTGGAGACTCCCATTATGCATATACTCATAAACAAGAACTAATCTTCTCCTCCGACTAGAACAGTGGTGTTTATAACTATGTTCATCGGAGGAGAATCCGAGGATAGGCACTACGTAGTGACAAGACGTAGTGTCTATCCTCGAGGCGAGAGTGAGTTCATTGTGAAACTCTCTCTCGCCCTGGAGGGAGCCGGAAGCATCCATGAGCTTCACAGCTACCTCCTGTCCAGATGGAAGAACACCTTTGTAAACAGACCCAAATCCACCTTGTCCAAGACGATTAGCAGCTGTAAATGACCCCGTAGCACGGCGGAGGACAGAGTAGGTAAACTTGTGAGGTGGTGGAGGTGACTTCAGATCTGCAGGAACAGTCCTGTTGCGTGACACTTTGCGGTAAATGATAGCAGCAACAATGAAGAAAGTCAAGGCAAAAGCAGCAGCTATGAATGGTGGGATGAGAGGAGAATGAGAATGGTGATGGTGGGAGGAGGGTGATGGGGGTGGGGGTTGGAGGTAGGTGGTGGGAAAAACAGGAAGGGGTGTTAGGGGAGGTGAAAATGGATTTTCTGGAGGCATTTCTTGAGTAAAAATGTAGTCTTGGAAGAGTTAACCATGCATATTTGCAGAAAAAAGGACTGGTGTGAGTGTGGAGTACACTATGTGACTGGTGGGGTTGTGGAATCTACTGTATGCAAGAAAGGGGATAATCTTGGATGTGTTATAATGGAAGAAGAATGGTGATAAACAGTATTGTGGGTGACAGTTGAAAGAGTTAAAGATACAATTTTGCAGACATATTATGAACTAACAAGAATGGAAAGTCTAGGGAGAATAGTGTGTGCATTTTCGTGATCAGGAAGAGTAGTAAAGATCATATTTTAATTAGCAGGATCTTGGAATTAAGTTAGAGATCCATATTTGCAGAGAGATTAGTTATGTTATTACAAAGAATGAAAAGGAGTTGGGAAAGGTTGAGAGGAAGAAGGAACAAAAACAAGAAATTGGGACTGATTTGTGTGTCTGTTGATGGAGAAAGATTTGTTTCAAGGAAAAGGACTAATGGGAGAAGAAGGAACAAACAAGAGAGTGTAATGTGAGTACTGTGTGACTCTGTGTAGTCTTTATCTTCTCATCTCTGTGTCTACTACGTATGCTACACCAAAAAAAAAAAATACATCTGTTTTACTTTTTGGCCGAGTCAAAAACTAAAGTCACGGGAACCCTGACGTAAGTCTCAGGGTTCCTCAATCTCCTTTACACTTTTTCTCACTTCTCTATAAATGAAAAAATAAACATTTCAGGCTGAACATCTATTTCTCATATAACGTTTTATGTCGAGAAGATGATGTGTACCTCCAACAATAACAAGAATAGAATAATAGTCTTTCAATGACTGGAATGGAGATTACCGATAATCCAATTGCTTCGTGAACTATATTCAACCTCAATGCCTTTCATTGTACTTTAATCACTTTCATCAAGGAGGTGCATTCCGATATCATTGGTGTCCAATAGCTTTTATAGCAATGGCTGAATCTATTACTACCTCGTCTATTGGAAATGATCTAAATGACCCTTTTACATGTTCTTAATTTATCAACTCGATCCTTCAGTTAGGTTTCATCTAGACATTTATAGTTGTTTAAACTTTAAACACATTATTTTAAACTCCTTGACTTGTCGTGTCTCTCAATGAACCTGAAGTGATTTTTTATCTTACCAACAATAACCTTTAGAAAAATTAAAATTAAACAATCATATTAGAATGAAAAAGGTAATATGTACTCCCTTTGTTCTATTTTACGTGTCATTATTTAATTAGGTTTAAAAAAATTCAAAAATTTACTTGATACATTCCAAAAATATATTATAAAATACATCTTACCAAAAATATATTCGAAATTACTTGATGTCATTAATTTTTAAATATAAAATCCACGAAAAACATAGTCTATAATTGAGAGGAGAAAAAATCCCCACTAAATTGATTGTCAACTTACAATATTAGTCAATAGGTTCTGTAATTTTTTATTATTTGCATGTTCTAAAGTCTATTTGGGGTCGTAAAAAATAAAGAAAACTTTGTCTTATAATGACAGCTTATTAATGAAGATGAGACATTACCCATAATTAAACGTGACCTTTAACCAAGAAAACAAGAAGAGATCCAAACAATAGAAATGGTCCAAACAGCTAAGGTACATCTTGTCGTTTCTCTTTTTCTTTTTATTACTCTCTTCGTTTAATATTGATCGATCATTTTTCTTTTTTATACATATATTAACAAATCATTAATAAGAAGATAATTTTATTAGTAATTCACAAAAGCTTCTTGAGATTTTTACAAAACAAATGTGAATACTTTTAAAAAAGAATTAATTGTAAGGGTAAATAGAAAAAAATTAATTAATGTTTTCTTGATTTAGTAAGATAGACAACTAATATGGGATAACTATTTTTAATAAGATGATCAACTAATATGAAACTGTAAGAGTATTAGAATTGTTTGTACCTTTTTATTTTGTTGTTTTTTTTGGTTTATAAACGTTAATACAAGCATTCATATAATCCATGTTATTTATGGAGGTCAATATTACTAATATCAACCATATATCATCCATGTTATTTATGGAGGTCAAAATATTACAATTACTAATATCAATAATAATCGATAAAAATAGTACTTTCACTTTTACAATATTTTGAACATTTTAAGATGATAGCACTAATAACAAATAGATAGAGTTGTCTTGTTGATTTATTCTTTTGATCGTATTTCATTTTAGGGAAAAAGGTCTGAAAAATATTCCAACTTTGGTCGAAATTATTGTTACGATACCAAACTTTATGGAGGACCTGTTACCCCCTGCACTATTCAATAGTGTATTTTAAAGGTATATATGTGCCCACGTGGACACATTACTAATTATAATAATGCAATATTTATGATGTCCACGTGGACACATATTTACATTTAAAATATACTATTAAATAGTATAGGGGGTAAAAAGTCATTTTCAAAGTTCGATATTATTACAGCAATTTCGATCAAAGTTCAAATATATTTCAAACATTTTTCCCTTTCATTTTATCTTATGAAATTATTTATGATTTTCGAGCTGTCTAATTGATGCATCAATGACTTGTAATCCTACAAAATTGTAGAATATTTATATGGCGACTATATATATATATATATATTCAAATAGGCATATTTCATTCTTACCTTTTTAACACAACAACAAAACAAAGACATTTATAAGTTAATTTTAATTAGTCAGTTTAATTATAGGTTATTTTCTTCGTACTCCACATAAAAGAACCAAAAGAAATTAATAAGAGGGGGGAAAAGGCAGGGCAGAGTTACACCTAGTTAAGGATGGTCAGATGAACAATCTTCGTCTGGAAATTTTTGTGAGTATATAGTTAAATATCGATATTTTTAAATATACTAATTGTTGAACACCCTTAACATAGTAAAGAAAGATAGTCCAGTGGTTAAAGTTATTCAAATTCACCTCGGAGGCTTGGGTTTGAGCCCAAAATCAACATTATATTTTTTTAAAATCTAGTTCGGTTATTAAAGTTAAAAAGAGAATAGAAGTTCAGTTAAGTTCTATTTTTTAAGTTAAACTTATTTTTTTTACTTGTTCTAAAGTATGAACACCTTTGACGAAAATTCTGACTCTGCCACTTATTAAAAAGGGAAAGCAAAAACTGAAGGAGCCACAGTCTAGAAAGCAAGTTGAAAACCAAATGAAGGTTAGCTGTGTAAGCAAAGTGTAAAAAAATTAAAGTACACTATCAGATTATTAAATACCAGAGATTATTAATTTACTACTAGCATTAAGCTTCTTTTCTTTTCCTTCTCTTTTGTTTGTTTAATGCTTTTTAATTAGACAGTGTATAACAAAAGGGGGAAAAAGGTAATAGCAGAGTTTACCAAAGCATGAAAAGGAGGTTGTACTTTATTTAGTTACTGTACTACTTTTTTTATAAAGGTCAAATACAAGTTGCATTGATATTTTAGTGTTATATTTATCTTTGGAATTTGACCTATTAAAATAATTTTGCATTATCGGAAATATCTAATTAAAATATGAAAAAACAATTTTTAGAAACTTCTTGAAATTTTCGATCACATTTAATTTTCATGTCCAAATTCCAAGCACAACTTTATTTTTATATTTTTAAAATTTAACATAAAATATTTTGAAATAACATCAATTAATGTGCATATGGCCTACCAGAAAAAAAGCTTATATTATAGGAAGGAATCATAAGCAAGTCGTTTGTTGTTTTGTATACTATATTTGTTTTTGTGGTTGGAAGGTAGCTAAGGTTATGAATGTGGTCTTTGACTTTATAGTGAACTGACACAGCCCCATAGCCCATTTGGTGTCTTGGTCCTTTTTTACACTATTCTCAATCATGTCACTCTAATATTCTACTCTTTTCGTTTCAAAATAATTGTCGATTTTTAAGCTCTAATGATAGTAATATATTTAATGAAATCTAAAGAGAATGGTACGAGTGCAATCCTATCAAAAATAAAAATAGAAAGATTATATTCAATAGAGACATATCAAAATCAATAAGTAAAAGAAAGGTAGTATTGAAGAAATTATAATTTATTTATTTTTTATGTTAAATTAGATTAAATTAATATTTAAAATAAATCAAACTTATAAATTGTAATTCTAGTTTTTAAATCATAGAGTAATCAACATTAAGCACGCTTTGTCTGATGTAGACAATCCCCTTGTTTTTTTCGAGACGCATAATAAGTCTTTTTATAAAAAGGTACACCATTTTTCTATGTACTTTCCTAAAAAAACCATTTATTTGTTTTTGTATAAATAATTGTATCGACTTTGTAGTGTTTGGCCATCTCATAAGCATGTGGAATTATTATTTTTGATTGGGTGCTCTGAAGTTTGATCTAGAGTTCTGTCTTTTATTAGTTAATTGAATTCTCAACAAGCTTTCTTCCTTTAAAATGAATTTTAGTTTGATTTTTAAGCTTTCATGGGTGATTGCTTCTTCACTATTGTGATTTTCATACTTTTTGAAAATATTTGAATTGAAGATCTATCGAAAACAGTTTCTTATGTAGGACAAAGTGGAGCAGAATCTGCGTATATTCTATCGTCCTCAACCTCACGAAAGCACTTCATTTATAGTAAAGGTCACGGCGAGAATAATGAGTTCACGAGAAAGCTGAAACCTTTGGCTGACAATTTTCTGACATACCTAGTTCAATGCTAGCAAAGAAAACAAATAAATATAACACTTGACTTAATTTTCATGAAAATAATTACATCAACTTAAGATGTACATAAAATCCAACACCATAAAATATTTCACAAATTGGCATAATTTATCACCATTCTATCAACACCAACTTAATTTTCCATTATTCAAACAGTTTCTCAAAAAATGAAAAAAGGCTGAGTTCTAGTTCACATAACTATTCACTTTTGAGTGGCTTTGCACCACCATTTTCTTGAACAGAGTTTACTGGAGTAGAGGAACCATTCTTCTTTGAACTGCCAGTGAATGTCCTTCCCATAAATTTTCCAGCTTTGCTTAGGCCACTGCCAACAGCTCCAAAGCCACTTCCAACTATACCTACACCAGCACCTAGTCCCGTTCCAACAAGCCCCACGCCTGCTCCAATGCCACTTCCCACCATATCGACACCTGAACCAACCGCATCCATTGTGCTCCCGATGACCCCTTCTGCTTTCAGCTTCTTCCTTTCTTCTAGGATCGCCTTCTCTGCCTCCAGAGCAGCTAACTGCTCTTCCTTGTTGAACTCATGATACAACACCTGCACCACAATGAAAAAGCTTTAAAAGCCAACCCACTATCCTATTACCCTGGTTGTTAAAAGAGAGATATAAGATAAGAAAATTTCTTACACATTTAAAGAATGTTAAGCATAGCATAGTCGGTTCCAAACTTCGAAAAGGATTAAGGTTGCGGTAAACTGAAAACTAAACTAATCAAACTATGATGCATGCTGTAAAATACTGATTTATCGGATTGCATGTAAATCTGCCCCAACTAGTTTAGGATTCAGGTTTGGTTAATTGATTGATAGTGGCATAGCAACAATGAAACCTCAACAAACGAATCTGAATCACTGATGTACCTTTATTGTGATAGTTCCCCGATCCTTCTTATCTTTGACTTTGAGCATATCAAGTTTTGGCAGTAATCTTAATTCAATTTCTTTGGCAGCGTCAGCTACAAGCTCATTCAGAGGCAACTTTGCGACGCCCATTCGCTGGTCTTGCCCGATATTGTCTTTATCAAAGACCTGCTCAAAATGACGTGAAGCTCAACTATCACACATATCCACTTAAAACAGCAGGATGTACAGCACCCGTAGAAATTCAAGACAGAGCAGAGCACAGGAACTAATGTGCTAGTTGAAATCAAACCTCGACGAATAGGGATTGGGTCTCCTTGTCTTCTGCAATTAATTCAAACGTCTGATCCCAAACAGGATTTAGGTTGTTGTCAATGGTTTTTGTCTTAACCTTGAAAAGTGGGCGTATGTATACAACAGCATAAGGATCGGATTTTCCTATCATTTCGTGATTCTTCAAGCCATTAGCCTTGACAATAGTTACTGTGAGCTTCCCTTGTGGCTTAAGTTCCAAATCACTGCATGGAGGGAAATACTGGTTACTAATGATGAAAAATAAGCATGAAGAGAAGATAAAGAACTACTACTATATCTGCAGACATGTCACCTCGTGTCCATATTCCCCATCCAACAACAAATTTGCTGAAGCGCTTGAAATAGAGATTAAAAATAACAGCAGTAGGCCAAAATGAAGAAGCAAATAAATACATTGCAACACGTTAAACAGCTTGATAAGAAGTACCCAAGGTAGCAAGTATTTATAAGTCCGAAATAGGTACACACAGACACAATCGTCTACGATCATCAGCCACTGCAAGACCTTTTACCTAAAACAGTCTCAAAATTTAAGATATGCATGTTTTACTGGATCACAAACCACAGTACGTTGGTGTTCAATTACCAAAAGCCACTTGATCTTTGTTTCCTCACATGTATCTAAATCCTGAACAACTGAAACACCTGAATTCACATTGAGACAGGAAAGGAACAGCAGTATGAATTGATTTCAAGCAGGTCATTCCTTTAGTAGATGCACAATCTTGTTTTCTGTTTTTTTCGCAAGTATATAAGTAGCAAACTGAAGCAACCCAAAATCTACTTTTCCCATTAGCACATTACAAGGATTAAGAAGATAAGGAACTGATAAGTGAAGTGCTTGGTCACTAGATTATTCGTAGAAATGAAGATACCTAGTATCCACAGGTATGCCTCCAATCGGAACAACAATTCTGTGCGGCCATTCTAGCATATCTGTCACTATTGTATTTACAGTGTCCTTCCAATGAGAAAAAAACAGCATTGTCATTCAAAAATGGAACCACTAGAAATAAGAAAGAGTACTGTTAGAGAAGATGTTGACACTCACATCAATCATATCTGAAAGTCCAGGAAGAGCTGTTAAACTTCCACCGACCGCCTTCAAGACATAGTCAATTCTAGGTTTTGGCTGATTGAACAAAAACGGAATCATTCATTCTAACATCTATCAGGACATAAGCATCTTCAGATCAATAATCTAATTTAGGGCAGAATAGTCATCGTCAAATAACGATGAGCAAAAGAAAACCATTCTATGATCAGATATGATGGGAGTAAATAGAAAAATTTAAAAAGGGGGGATTTAAACTATATTGACCAAGAATGTAGAAGTAAACCAAGATAAGTCGGCGCCCAGATGATTTATCATGCATGACTATACTTAAAATGCTCCTGATACCACTGAAGATTTTGCATGTTCATGTAACCCTGGAAGCAAGACATTCTCTTATCACAGTCCATGTCTAAACTTTAGACCACAAGTATTTAGCATCCAGTTCAATACTCCCTCTGTCCCAATTTATGTCACTTTTCGTTTTTCGAGAGTCAACTGGAAATTTGTGTGTGGAATCTTCAAATTTATTGAAATGAAATTTATATATGTGTAAACTACGTAAAAAGTACTACAAGTCATAATAATTGGCAATTCAAAATAATTAAAACATACATAAAAAATTTGCGGTCAAAGATTGATTTGTTTGAATCTCGAAATCCGAAAAGTACCACATAAATTGGGACGGAGGGAGTACTTAGAAATGGAGGCCAACTCATGAGAGCATATTTGCAAAAATATTTCCTTATATTTCAATTTAAATATAAATAATCAAATTCTAAAGAAAAATAATGCTTTCAAGAGTTCACTTGAGAACTAAATTTTAAAGGAGATTATGCGCAAAAGGTAAGAGTACTATATTTACCTAGAGTGGAAGGACCAGTGACGTTAGTCCTATATTATTTTTACCAAATAGTTTGAATTGAGCACTTTGTGCATGGAAATTTAAAAGTGACCGTGGGAACATGGTAGTCATTCTAAGGAGTTGGGTGCTTCAGTAGCACGAAATAGATAGGTGATAGAAGACATTTTTTTTCTTCAGAAAATGATTTCCTCATTTCCAATATTCAGTCACACTGGGTATGGTGTGTGTTAGTTTTTTCCATCAAAAAGAGAAAAATTACTTCTCTCCTAGTGAACGAAAAACAATTTTCCATGACAAATATCACAACTCTTACTCCATATCATTTGTCTCAATCAACAAATACACATTGTTCCATATATATGAATATCGTGAAATGGAAGCTTTTAATGAGGAGAAGCTTTTTGGAGAGGGGTGATTGTGGATAATTTTAGTGAAATGGAAGGGGGTGGAGAATAAAGTTGATCACTATGCCTTACGGTGTGGTGTATGGAGGAACACAATGAAGGGGTGGAATGTTCTTAATGATAACATTGCTTTCAAGGTTGGGCATGAGAGTAGAGTTAGTTTTGGGGGGCAAAAGTGGTGCAAAGTTTCGTGCTTAAGGATGAATTCCCGGTTTTGTACCGAGTCTCTTGCCAAAGGGAAGTATCTATTCAGCAAGTTAGAGGGATACAAGGGGATGAGACTTTTTGGGATTTGAGGTTTAGGAGGAACTTCCAGGATTGGGAGCTGTCCGAGCTTCAAAGATTGCTAGGTTTACTTCAAAAGTAATGTGAACCAGACCCGATGTTTTGAGTTGGGAGTTGGGGAATAACAATTAGTTATCAGTTAAGATTAATCCTTCTATGAGAAACTTCTGGTAAGGAAAAAGGATAGTTTTTCACATGGTTCAGCATGGATTCCTAAGGTGCAGAGGAAGGTGTGCTTCTTCGCGTGGTTAGCTACTAGAAGGGTGATTTTTACGGTGAAGAATCTTAGGATACGAAATGTTGTTTGCCTGAGTTGATATTTCCTTTGTAAGGAGGCGGGGTGAAACATGGACCATATTTTGATACATTGCAAATCAGCCACAAGATTATGGGAGGATATCTTTAGATGGTTTGGCGTTCCCTGGGTCATGCCAGGATCCACCCGCCTAGAGTAAACAAGAGGCCAAGGAAGCTAAAATATTGGAGGCCGCCACAACACAAAGGATAAATTAAACAAAAGAATATAGGAAAGCAAATTGACATATAGAACTTAGCCATACTTCAGAAAGTAACACTACAATAACAGCCGGTATGCAAGGGAATTCCTCGGTTAGTTAGAAGATTACACGAATAACAAGAGGCAAAAGTAGCTAAAATATTGGAGAAGGCCACAACATAAAGGAGAAATGAAACAAAAGAATAAAGGAAAGCAAATTGACATATAGAACTCAGCTATACCTCAGAAAGTAATGCTACAACAACAGCCGAGATGCAAGGGATTTCCTCAGTTAGTTGGAAGATAACACGAATAACAGTGAAAACTTGAAGATTTTTCAACTGCAAGCAATTTGGCAATGATCAGTGCAACTCTCTTTCTATATAACCAGGTAGTCAACATTGAATTGTCCAAGCAAAATAAACTGGTGAAAGAATTTAGCACACACCTGAATGGGTATAGAAGCAACCATTGCAGCTTCAACACCTAAGACAATATTGGGATCACCACCCCATCGGAGGTCTATATCCATAGTGATTTGACCTTTTTTAAGGCTCTGAACACGAATACCTGCATTGATTAAGTAACAAACATGCTAAAGCTCTGTGCGACACCATGGACACTCTCTTAAAGAATATAAGACATATAATGACCATGACAATCTTGCTAGGAAGGTAACAATAACCATGACAAGATAAGCTCTTGGCAGATTTTTTGTTGACATCAATTGCAACATGAAGCAAGTAGTACCAGGAAGATTTTCTTAGCCATATGATATAGAAGTTTAGGAGTTACAAAAAAAAAAAGGGAACTTGGTCCCACTTCTTTTCACTTCAGTTTTCAATATAAGCAGAGCAGCATACCCTAAAAACAGATCAAACTTTGCGAAGACGTTAACCCAATAGCACCAATATTAGGAAAAATACAACTAACTAATCTTCAGTGCACCCAGTGGATTGTTTTATCCTTTCAGGATTTCAGAGTATTTCTTTTGATAAATAGGCATTCACAATATTGTAGGACTAATAAGAAATAACTATTCCACTGACTTTTCAGACAACGAAGGGAACACGAGTGCATACTGCATTTTTTACTTTTTAAACAACCACAAAACTGACACCAGCAAGAAAGCTCAAATGACCATGGTGACTATCATGTGAAACCTCAATCCTATATGGCTTCATTCAAGAAAAACCTTTTGGCATGAATATTGAATCATTGATGAACTACAAAAGATTCAAAACCATAACTTAATTCAAGTTGATTGATATGAAGATTCAGATAAGTTTCAAGAGTAGAAAATTAGCACAATGAGGAGAACCAGTAGCAGCGTGGAAACTCCTACTAAGCAGACTGCCTTTTCTTTCCAAAGGCAGCTTGATTAAAAGAAAGCTGGATAGCATGAGTTCTAATTCAGTACTCTTTTTGCTGATCAACAGTTGTACAACTTAAAATAATTGACTTGATTGGAATGAATTATAAATTACTTTAACGTGGATGATATTTAGATGTTGCTACCTTCTATTTTAGGTGCCACAGTTCCCAATGATAATTTGCTGAACTTCAATGAAGTAATTCCAGGAGGTCGATAATCTTCTAAAAGAGGTTCAACAGATTCTTTTATAATAGCCTCTCCTGCCTGCATAGTGACATATTCAAGAGATTGGGTCTTGGCTAACACAATACAGAAGTTGGAAAACAAACATGGTTCACACACAACAAATGAGATTAGAGATATTTTTCCTTTTGATATGCAAGTGTAACCATAGAAAAAGTATGACCATTATCGTACTATTCTCCATGCGAAATAACTGTCATGCAAGATGAGATATATAACAGTATAAACTAAATTCCATTGCACAGAGCAGTGGGCTTAAGAGCTATATAGAAAGCAAAAGTTCTGCCGTATCAAATTTCAAGGGAGGGGGGATCATCAGTCTCCATTGTGATCTAAATCTCTTCCTAATGAATTTTAACTTCAAGGCAGAATCGTTTCTCAGAAAGAAGCTTCCGAGCATTGGAGAATCTTCAAAGTTATATGACTTGGTAAGAAGTCCATGTACATGCAAGAAACCTTAATTCGTTATGAATTAGGCAGTACCAGTATGAAATGTGTCTACAGCTTTGCTATTATATGAATACGTTCAATAAAATTGAAAAAGTAGAATACTAAAATTACAGTGCTTAAAAGGACAAAAGGTTTGAAGATTGCTTAAAGAGACAGTTTGGTCATTACATTGAAAATCAATGACTGAGGCTCATCAAACAGTTCCTATGCAAATTTTGTACAACATTTCCTAATTTAGACTTCACTACTCAGAAGAAGAATACTCCCTTTGTCTGCTTCAAAAAGAATGTCACCATTATTTTTAGTTCCAACATTCCATTTACCCTAAATGACATTCCTTTATAAGAATGGTGTGGCATGTTTAAGACTAGAAGATTCAAAAGGTAATTTTGGTATGTTATACACCTCTTTAGTTTAAGATTACAAGATTCAAACAACTTTTTTGTGTTATTAAATTTCGTGCCTTGTCAAAATAAGACATAAAGCGAAATCAAGGGAGTAACAAAACTGCTCAAAATGATTTCTTAATAAGCCTTCACCATCAAAATTCCTAAGCTAATCTTTGAATCCTCGTTTACTCTTTTCAATTTTAAATATGAAATTTGAGCATTTGCAACTCTAAGCTAGCGTTTGGTCATAGATTCCCAAATATTTTTGGCAAATATTATTTGGGTGAAGATTTAGGTGAAATCTCACCATGTGTTTGGCCATAGTATTTGAGAAACATATTTTACTTTTTTAAGAAATATAATCTATACCCATAAGTTTTAAAAACTATCGAAACTAATCATAAGTTTGTATTACATAGCAAGATAGAAACGTCGACATAACAAGATTCATGACTTCCACAACAAGTCAGTTGGATTGTTGTTGCAACAAATAACAGGTAGTGTCCATGACACAGGAGCAATGTGATAGTTCGGAGTGAGTGCAACATGCATCATTAAGTAGACGAAGCACGTGAGTTTGTTACCCTGAGCCGCAACAGCGCCATATCATCACTTTCATATTCACTGAATATTCCATCACTCCTTTGGTGTTCACATAAAAGATTATGTAATACATCGCAAGCAACTACTATAGAGGGCGTTTTTGTAAAAGATAAAAGTTTAGTGTAGAATTTCAATTTTTAAAAGCTCCCAAATAATGAGATTTGGCCCAAATACTAGTTTTTTCTAGTATTTGGGTTATTTGCCAAATAATAGCAAATTGTATGGACAAACGCTATTTGCCAAAAAAAATCCCAAATTTTATTTGGGAAATCTATGGCCAAACGGGTCCTAAATTGGAGTCCAGATTTCGTGTATTCTCTGATTGAGAACCTATTACCGGTAAACCTCATCGGTATCTTTTATCACAATAGATAGTTGGTCTTCACATCATCACTTGTACTTTGTCTCGAGAAGCAAGTCTCTTTATTTAAACTGGGTTTTCTCTTTCCAGTTAAAATTAAATGCTAACATGCTTCGAATATTGGACTGGGAAGGAACCTAGCCTTTGAGCTTAGTTCAGAGTTCTGCCTTCTATGTTTTTTCCAGATTATCTAACTTGATTCCTTAATCAGGAAAAAATGTTACTCTTTGAGCATTACAAATATCATATTATAAGTTATCCTTAATTGGTGGGGACATATCTGTAAGTAGAAGCTCATGATAATACACTATAAGATAGGTAAAATATTCTATGCATTAGTAATGACTCTAATTATAGAAATTGACGTTCAAAGGCAAGATCACCCCAGCCTATCTTTTTTTCTCACCAAATATCAAAAAAGTTCTCTTCCATCTGATAACAATGTTATCCTTTTGTGTTGACGGGTGATGGAACCTGTTTGTTTTACTACCAACTACCAAGTGTTGACGAGTAAATACATCTGACTAGTACTCTTCAAGCATTACTCTTGTGTACTCGATGATTGAAGGACCTATCAACTAGCATTAACTTCCCGTAGTACTAATAATTGTTTCTTGATGCAATTACTTGTTGGAACAGCAGAATGCCAGTTGTACTTCAGTCATTTTTTTAATTTATATGATATTTGAGCACCTTAAGCTAAAATTTAACTTTAAAAGGAATAATCTTTGAAAAGTAGTAGCAAAGAACTTTCAAGATTTATTTACTTACTAGGAGGTACATGTATAGCTTGATAACATCTCTTTCGTAAATTGTGATGATTTTCCAGTATGATGCTCCGGTTGGTAAGACATTGTACTTAATTTGTATCTGTGATATTTTATACTTTTGATGTCCTGGGGCTTCATTTCAGTGGTAAGAGTGCAACACGTGATGTGTGTTAGGGGCATGTCACGAGTTCGACCCTCTGACGAACTAGAAGCTCGGTACTTCTTTTGTCTCATTTAATGTGACGTACTTCCTTTTTAGTTTGCCAGAAAAAAAGACACAATTTTACATTTAGAAACAATTTAACTTTAAACTTCTCATTTTACACTAAATGGAATGATTTCTAGCCACAGAAATGTTTTTATAGTTTGTTTTAAACTACAAGCCTCAAAACTCTTACTTTTGTGTTCAATCAAACACACTATTATATAAAATAGTATGGAGGGAATATTTAAGTGGAGATAGGCAGAGGTACACTGAGTTTCAAACCATGTACAGGCTCTCAAGGATTTCTCAGTAATAAAAAATATTTTCTTTTACTTTTAGTAGTATGCTTAGATACTAATGTTAAAATTTCCAATAACATTTAAATCAATTTAGATTCCTAAAACTTCTAATGTATTTTCATAATCCATTGTTTTACTACTCCCTGTGTCCCAGTTTATGTGACTTATTTTCCTTTTTAGTCAGTCCCATAAAGAATGACACATTTCTATATTAAGTAACAATTTGACTGTAAAATGTCTATTTTACCCTTAATGAAATGATTTACAGCCACACAAATTTCTATAATTTATTTTGGACCACAAGTTTTAAAAGTCTTCCTTTCTTTCTTAAACTCCGTACCGAATCAACTACCTCATATAAAATGGGACAGAGGGAGTATCTTTTATTATATATAAATAGAAAATTTTAAAAATCTAGGATCTTAGGCCCCACATATCGTGACTTACCTTTTAGAACATTGAATAATATTTATTAGAAAGAAAAAAGAAATTTTGGGGTTTTGGTTTCTCGTATAGGAGAAAATTATTTTGCCGTAAGATTCTACTTTACTGATACAACATTACCATTTACATTTCTTGCACAATTAATGCATACATAATTTATTTAGTTATTTATTATTTTATATGGGTAGAAGAATGTATTAATAGCAAAAACATATAAGACTGCCTAAAATGACAAAATTACTCTTAAAGTAAAGCACCCTTATTTTATAGAGTCAACATATTTTTCTTGGGTTTATTTTTCAGCTTTTCATAATAGGAATAAAACTCATGATCGAATTATAGAGTAAGAACTTCTAATAATTTTGAGTTTAAATACTAATATTTCTACATTGGTAACTGATTATGAGAGCTAATTCTTGGTTTTGGTGTAACACAATTTAAGTTTTGATATATTAAAAGAAAACTAAATCACACAATTTAGTTACATTTGCAACAGAAAAATTGCAATGTTATTTACTATGATATCCTTTATTGAGTAAGATTACTATCCGAGCATAATTTTTCAAAGTGACTAACGAATGATGCTTAAATTAAGCAGTATTGACAAAACAATCTAGTTCAAATCCATGTTTTTAATTCCACAACATATATACAAATTTCGTGATACAATGATAATTATTCATGTATTATAATCTCTTGTGTAATTGGTTGTGAACCAAATATCCGCAAGATTTTAAACACACTCAGAAAGCAAAGATTGATTATAAACCCCCGAGGGCTTTGGTCTAGTAGCAAGAGCCTAGCAAGTGATATATGGATTAGGTGCACGTCACGAGTTCGAACCCTGCCACCAAAAGAAATCTGGTATTTAAGCAGAGAATGGTAGAGGGATTGGTTCCATTTTCCACCAAGTTTGGAACCATACACCACCAACCCTCAGGGATTTATCAGTTACCAAAACAAAAAAACAAAGTTCGATTATACTAAGTTACACCAAAACTAGTTTACAAAGCAGAAAATTGCTCAGGATAGCTAAAGACGAGTAAAAAGCTTACTTCGGCAATGAATGGCCACAATTTGCTCAACTGTTTGTTCAACCATTTGACCTGCCATGACATATAAAATGAGACAAATTAACAATGACATGATTACTGTATCAGTTTATTTCCTTAAATTGCGTGGAGAAAAAGTTTGCGAAAACACCAGAAATGCATACCCACTAAGATTCACAACTGACATTGATAAGATATGGAGATTACTGTTTATCAACACACTTTTGATCCCTTTTCTTGTAAATAATCATAATTTTTTCTGAATTATTAACCGTTTTACCATTAAATTACCCATTTATTTGTTAGATTGTATTGTTACTCCATATTTGAGGGTAATATACTTTAAAAAACAGTCTAAATATAACACATCTCCTATATGAGCCATACACTCCACTTGTAGGATTAAATTGGGTATATTGTTGTTGTAAGTAAAACTGATCTTCAGTGTCTTCATTCCTCGAGAAAAAAACATTAGTTGTAAGTAGATCACAGTGAAGAAAGTTGCCTTTTAGCTTTAAGAAGAAGGAATTAGTGAATCTTTGTTCCTATCATAACGATAAGCTAACAAGGCCAGTTGAACAATATGCATCTCTTCAAAGACAGGAAGATTTTTCTGTTTGAAAATATATATATGAGGGCATTAATTTTTTGCGCTTTTCTTCTTTTTTTTTGATGAAGTAAGATATTGTATTAGAAAGGCATCAAGAAGATGCAAATTACATACACAAAAATATGGTTAACTCCTGAGAACAAAAACACCTATTTAATTTTCTTCTGAAGATGTTAAGAAGATTATTCACAATTCAGTGAACAATTCAGCTTGAGTAAATGAGCTAAGTGACACAAGTACAAGAGTCAATGCAATAAAAGGGAAAAATAATGAACTAAGTGTCATAAGAACAAGATTCAATGAAATAAAGGGCGGAAACTGAAACAAGTAAAGCCATTCAACCTGTTCATAAACTGGGAATGATATCCATTCAGGAAAGTTATCGCCACAAACTTTCTTTAGATCATCCCGGCAGAGGCAGCCCATTACTTTTACATCTACTGCCTGTAAAAAGATGTAAAATATAACAAGGAAATGAATACCAGTCCTTCAGAAAGTACAAATGCATATCAGAAATTTGAATGTTGTTTGCAAGCATGATGATGAGGATGTAAATCTTGGCACTAGCAACAGCATTGCCCAGTTTTTATACTACTTATAGCAAGTACCACAGGGAGCAATATCAGATACCACCTCATCTGAGCAAAGTCGAGCATCAAGCAGCCAAATACTACCGCTTAAGCAGCAACCATGAAACACCCTATCCACATCAATAGCAGAAACTAACAAACATTCCACTATTAAACATATAGCTATACATCTTCTAAAGTAACACACTAACAAACATATCATTAGTAGAAACTACAATTTAGTCGCCTAACAGACACAAAATTATCACCATTTTCAGTGTGCTTTCCAAAATTGTTCCTCTGGTAAAAACTAAGAGTTGTAACTAATACTAACTACCTCACTCGTTAATCGCAATGAAGTACACTACAGGGCAAAGAGAAACAACCTGAAAACAAAAATCTTCAACTTGATAATAATAATAATAATAATAATAAGTAAATTGTCAAAGAGAAACTCAAAGGAAAAATTTCCATTCTCGGGTTGGTACTTACCATAAATCCATTATTTGCCAGAAAATTTAGAGTTACAGAACCCTAAAAAATTGACTTAAAAGACAAACTATTGAGTATTGGAATGAAATGGATCCAGCCAGAGTAGAGTAGATACTGAGGATTCAAATAGCCAACCCCAACTAGTTTGTTAAAATGTTGGGATTGACGGATAATTGTAGTTATGACAAACTTGAAAAACATTTAAATCTGGAGAATGGCGAGAATACCTTAGCAATTCTCTTGTTGCTCCTGTACCTCGTCATGTGCTTCCAAACTGCCATTAACCCTATCCCGCAGATCATCCCCATCAGAATCCCAGTAATCAACCCCATTTTTACTTAAGATCACTTCAACCCAATTTCCCTAATAACATTGACACCTCAATTATCAGAAGAAACAGAAGAAAGAAAAAAAAATCCCAAAACAGAAACCCCAAAGAAAGAAGATAAACTTAACTAGAAAGTTTTCAAGAATCAAAAAGTTATTCCAAAACAAGCAAACCCCACCTCAAGAAAATATGTGGGTATGCACCAAAACTGGAACTTTTTGCTTCTCCGACAAGAAAATGATCACTGTTTGTTTCACTCAGAAGTGGGTCTCCACTAAAATGGTGTTGCTTGGCATCCCCTTCCTCCACAAAATCTTTCAGTTTAAAGAAGAAAAAGATTAGTATCAAACTCAATTCATTGTGTACTTTAATGAAAATGAAGATTTAACGTTTTAAGCACTACATTTACTACCTACCCCTATTCCTCAGGGCATTCTTTCCTCTTTCTTTGTTTTGTCTCTCTCTGCAATCAATTTTCAGATTTGTCTTGACTTCTCATTTTCTTCTTCTTTTGTCCGTTTTACTTTCTGCATCAATTTTATTTATTCACTTTCTCTTTTACGTGCCTCACAAAAATATTAAAATATATTTTATCTATCAATAATAATGAAGATTTTAATTTTAAAACTTTACGATATTTATAAAAGAAATTAAATTAATTCTATCTTAATTTTTGAATATTAAGAGAATAAAACTTTTGGGTTTTGTAGGCATACCCCCTATATTTTGGGGTCACCAAATTGAATGCTTGATACTTATCCATAGGTGATGTTCCTCAATGATTGAAAGATTCATTTGTCTTCAGAAACTTTAGTGCCTACTAGTGGTATGTATGATATCCCTACCACTTGGAATTTTGGATCCTTGTTTGGGGCTAACAAGCATCTCTCAATCAATCAAAAATTGGATAAAAAATTATCTCAATAGATTTCTCCATGTAACAGCCTGTGGTAAATACAGGACAATTGAATGAAAAATGTGATAGATAAATGTGTTACAATACAAAAAACTGTAATAATTTGAATCAACTCCTTTTCTTTCTCTCATTTCTAAGTAATATATGGATAGCTCCAACACTCTGAATCTGTCATGGAACTAGGAAGTATATAGTTTTCCACCTTAGACCAAATGCAACACCAACATTACAAGTACAAAAACTGCCAAGAAGAGTCTAGCACTGCTCCTCACACCACCGTTAGGGCTGCTGGTTACCACGGTGATAGGCGGTGACTCAGCATCTTCGACTGTGGATGGCGGTTCCACATAGGGTGGAGGAGGTGGTTGGTTGAGGCTCGGAGGAAGTCCTATACCATGCCCCACTTTGATATCGAATGCCATGCCATTCAGGCACTGACTCCCATCATCAGCATCAGAGAAATAGTATTGTTGGCCCTCGAGGGTCAATGAAACAGTGATTGTCATCGCTTTACCAAATTCACTGCTGCCTCCTTGATACTGAAATGTGTCATCATCTGAAGCATAATCCGCGGTGCAGTTCCTATATGTGGTTGCATTGTATGTTTGAATAACTGCCTGGTTGGTGTTTGTATTAAACACTGAACACATAAATACAAAACAAATCAGAATAGCAGTAACTGTGAGCAAGCCATTAACTATGTACCAAACTCCATTCCATTTCAACTCACTACTACGTCTTATATTTCATCTCACTTTGAATCTAATCTTTCACAGCATATTTGGAGATAGTGGATCAGATGACGTGACTGAAATATGAAATCACCCCATTACAATTAACTTCATCTTAAAATATCAAATGAAGATTCTAGCAACAAAAGCAAGCCGGGAGTCCATTTTTCTCAAGTTGCATATAATCTTCGAACTTTCTTTAATCAGCATTTGTTTGAGGGATTATGGTGGCAGAACGTTGGCGGGATACTAATAAAATTTAGTTAGTTTCATTTTTCTAGTTAATAATATCAGTTAGATCAATGTGATATTCTGAAAATTCTTGCTCATTTAACTATACCCATCAGTAGAATTGGACAATGCAACAATTTGTGGTCAAGGGAACATTGAACTCTCTATAGTCTCTACAATACCCAAATCTGTTTATGTTATTACCACATGCAGAAAGAAAGAGCAATCTAGCAAAACATCTCAACCATCATTTTACTCCACAAAGATATCTTTCTCTGACTTAAATGTGCATCCTCCTTCCATCAGAACCTATGATCCAACGCATATTGTAACTTCCCAGGCCAGTGGTCTTAAATTTATGTACTAATTTTCAAGATCTGAGAGATCAAACAATGCAAGGAATAAAGTACAAGATCTATCAACAACAAAGATTGTGTACCACTGATCTACTCTACCAAACAGAGAAGCCTATAACATGAGATATGTGAAGAGATGTAGCAGCAGATATGCTTAGCATTCTTCAGCTTAGAAGCCATTAGGATTTCAGGATCACGGAACGTAAGACCTAATAAAAAACTACAAGAACTTATCAAACACCTCAAATTAATTGGCACGAACCACACAAATTAAGAAACTTCTAATCTCTCAAGACTCTTCAGTCTTCACTAAGATCTATACAACTTGCCTTAGATACAAAGATGGATCCAAGAACTTGAGTCATCGAATGTAATGTACCACTGGACAATGATACAAACGGAACATAAATATGTACATTCTTTGACATTAATACAGATCAGTCACGGTTTTATTAATAGCTGTCATTATAAGTTCGTTAAACAAGTCTATCTCCCCCAAAATGCTCAAGCAGATTCAATAATCCAAAAAGGAGTAATCTTTATCCAAAATTAAAAAAAAAAAAACACCCTTCTTTCCCTCTCTCTCCCTAAAATTGCTCAAAAACTCCGCAACTTCAAGGAAAGTTAATTAGAGTTTCTTGATTTCAGTTTTCTTTAACAAAGACAGTAACTTTATGAGATAATAACTATTAATCGAGAAATCAACTTTAGATTTGACTAAACCCATCAATCAAGAAACAATAATGACCCAAAAGGGTGCTCAAAAATATCAAAAAAAGGGCTCACCCAAAGTGTCACCAAGATTGAAGGTCTGTTTAGCAGCCCAAGCAGAGTAATCAGCAGAAGCCTTTTGAGTGTTGATATTAAAGAACCAACCAGCTGAACCACCAACAGTATGGTTTGTATATCCGGTTGACTGTGAAGCTGCCGGGTTAAAGAACAGAGCCACCGGTAACAGGAATAGGAAGACCATGGAGTCAACCACCGCCATGGTCATGTGGGAACAATGGGCAGGGTTGTTACTACTAACGTTTGACGATCTGAAAAATAAATGTGAAGATGGATTGAAGTTGTACTCGTGACATAGGTAAGGTGTAGAGAATAACATGATGAGACGGTCAGACACGTAATTCTTTTATTATTATGCGACAACATGGTACTGGACCACAGCTAGTGTGGTGCTCAAAAGGAAATGCCAAGTGATGCTACTCTGTTCTTTTCTTAGAGAAATTAACTTTGAGTTGTGTAAAAATTGAATCGAGTAATAAATTAAATTGAAAAAAATATTATTGGGTTAATGAATTTTTACTGATTTTGTAAAATAAAATATTGGGTTTGGTTTGTACTATTGAGTAAACTGATAACCAGTCAAGACGGTAGTGATTTACTACTTTATTCTTCATAAATATTACTGTAAATATTACTACTAATTTAACATAATTAAACATTGTATCCATACTTTACACTACTATCTACACACTTCACACTTCATAGTACTTTTATTTCACATCAGAAATTACATACTCCCTCCGTCCCAATTTATGTGACACTTTTCATTTTTTGAGAGTCAAACAGTTTAAGTTTGATCGGAAATTTGCTCATGGAATCTTCATTTTTTTTAAAATGAAATTTATATATTTGTAAACTACGTAAAAAGTATTATAAGGCACAATAATTGATAATTCAAAATGTTTAAAAGATGTATGAAAAATTTACGGTCAAAGATAGACTGGTTTGAATCTTGAAATACAAAAAGTGCCACATAAAATGAGACAGAGGGAGTATTATGTTTTGGTTGTAACATGTAATTGTAGTCTTCATACTACATCTGGTATTTTTGATGCAATTTATCATTATATTTCTTGTTTCACTATATCAAAGCATTTACAACTGATTTTCTTGTTTCATTGTATCGCGTTAAATTGTTAGAGAAGTGAGAAGTCATATATTTATTTTATAAACATTTTCTTATTGGGTAAACTGAAAATCGAACCGTTAATGACCAAAAACTGATAAATCAATAAAAAAAAAATTATTGATTTGATGTAATTAAAAATCGAAATCAATAAATTGAACCGATAATACATAAAACTGAATCGAACCAATTGATCGATGCACACCATTGATCTCATGACATATTATTTTGTTTTTCGTCATATATGTTAGCACAAATTGTTTCTTCGAAAACAAAGTTTTTTATAAGAGAAACTTACTCAAATTCCATACATTTAGGGGTTAATTACATCATATCCCGAAAGTTTCCCCAATTACGAAAATTCTGAATTTTCATTGCTCTGGGATATATTTCTTGGTTGTCTGATACATTACTTAATGGGAGGAATGTATCCGAGAGGGGATAAAGATGTATCTGATAGGGGATAAGAATGTATTTTAGAGGGAATTTTTGTATTTTTTTAAAATGACAAGGAATCTTAGAGATTATGATATCTTAAGTTGTGCATTTATGTAATCTTTCCTTTTTTTTAAGGGAAAAAGGACGAATTTACTCCCGAACTTTGATAAATGGTACGTTTATACCCTCCGTTATACTTTGCGTCCACATAAGCCCCTATCGTCCAATTATCGGTACACACATGCCCCTCTTACTAACGAACCCCTCGTTCTGTACACGTGTCTTAATCCTAATCAACTACCAGTTTGACCATTTTTTTTAAACCATAAACCCATAACCCGCCTCATAAACCCAATAACCCACCTCTTCTTTCTTTTAAATTGTCGAATGCACCACCACCGGAGTCAAATCTCCGTCCACCTTCCTTTTGGTCCACCGATCCAAATCAGAATCACTACCGTTTGACCTAAAAATCCCACTCCAATCAAATCTTCGACAAGAAGAGGGTACAAAAGCTTTATTCGCTGCCCAATTATCAGATTCATCAGCTTTAGACTGGGAATCGGAGAAAAAACCTCTTATTTCACCTCTCTCTCCCCTTCTTTCAAAACCATTACCAACCGATGTTTTCTTAGATGCACCCCAATCATTAGTTTCGTCGGCACGAGAGGGAGCAATTTCCATATCGGTATCCCTTCAAAACCCTCCCTGTCTACGAAAATCGTTCGACGAACCTCTCTCCCCCTTGCCTGTCGTAACCGTATGATCTGAAACCACCTCTGAGTCGAGACTGGTCAAGTTTCTTCGTAGTGTGCTCGCGAGGACCGGTGGGGAGCATCAAGACTTCCTCCGGTGTCAGGCCTTTGGTTGCCGCAGCGGCGGCGGCAGTTTGAGACTGCTTAGCAGCGCTATAAGTGCTGAACTCCTGAAGGGATAGGGTTTGTGTCACAACTCGATTCCTCGAATCATGATGGCACCTACTATAACCCACCAGTAGGTAAGCCAACCCGTAATCCGAAACAATAAGTAATGGGTCTGAGGGCAGAAACTAAACAAGAGCAGGCAAAATTTAAGATAACAACATAACCAGGCGGAAGCAAACCAAAACATATATACAACTAAAGATCTCTCCCAAAACCTGGAAGTCACTAGTACAGAGCTACTAACAAAACGAGTACAAGTCCCAAAAGTGGACCACAGAGACTGGACTGTCTCGAAAGGTAAAAGACAAGTTTATATACACATATGGAGACTGAAATAGTACAAAACGTCGTGTGCTCACCCCCGTCTCCGGATCAGACTACTCCAAGTTGGATCAACGCTGGCCACTGGTGCTCGGACTTGCATCACGAAATAGATGCAGAGCGTAGCATGAGTACCAAAACAACAGGTACCCAGTAGGCATCATAGGCCGACTGAACTTGAAAAGTAAAGGCAATATGAAAAGAAAGAATAACACAAATCGAAGTCAAGAACGAAAGTCTAACTAACAATGGAATGCACACGAGTGTAGAAAGAACTAACTAAAGTAATCTATAAGCTAACTACACCTAACTGGACCCCATAAGCCCAGAAGGTACACTCGTGCACAAGTTAAATAAAAACCCGAACAGACCCCCATAAGCCCGACGAGTACACAAAATAACTATAACTAAAGAGAATTGTATATAAGAACCTAAGAACGGAGAACATCAAACCAGAACCTCAACCCTAATTAGTAGAATCTGACAGTACGGAGGCCGGACCTCGAACCAGATGCTCACCAAAAGTACCCAAGTAACCAATCACAAGTATCAAGTATTTGAGACCGGAACTCTAACCGGATGCTCTATATAAGTATCTGGGCAATAGAGGCCGGACCTTAAACCAAATGCTCCATATAAGTATCTGGGCAATAGAGGCCGGACCTTAAATCGGATGCTCCATATAAGTATCTGGGCAATAGAGGTCGGACCTTAAACTGGATGCTCTATAAAGGTGCCAATGTAGCTGTTGAAAGAGTCCTAATCAATCCACGCTCATAAATGTCCGTGGAACGCCGTCCATACTTAGCCAATCAATGAAAGTCCTTGGAACCGAATCAAAAATCAAATTCAAATCGCGAAGCAGAACTAATGTTGCCGACGTAACTCATGAAGCCGTAACATCGGGGGAAATAAGGATAACTATAGTCAGAGAAAACGTATCGCCTAGCTAAGGCCCAAATTATCAGACTCAAGTCTGCTACACCAATTTACAGGGATCTAAGCCGATCGAGCGACGTCGGGGCAAACTAAGACCTATCGGATCCGAATCATGTATTTCTAAGGCAAGCCTTAGTCAAACCTAAACTAAGGCCCAACATGCTTCAAATAAACAGTAATTAAGCATGCAAGCACTCCACATAGCGAGGAGGGTCAATTAATAACACAAAACATGCTCACAGTTACCCGATAATTCTCGAAATAGACCGAAAACATGATTTCTAAACACCTATGCATGATTTAATAACTACCAACCCACATCCCAACTAATCAACATGCATTCACACTCTCAAGCTCAATCTAAGAGAGGGAAACTGTAGCCTACCTGTAGGCTGATCACATGCGCTTCAAAATCACTTCTCTGGAGCTTTTCCTTTCTGAACGTCCTCGAACCGCTACCCCGCTATCACAAATACAGCCACAACCTTATTACGGTCGTCTAGACACCAAAATCACAATAAACAGAGACGAGTCAATTTTGAAGTCAAAATGGGAATCGTGGGACCCGCACCGAACTGTCCAAATTTGACTCCGTCAAGACACCCTAAGCAGCACCCCAATCTTGTGTTCCAAAATTGAACACAATTCGGGGCTCAAACGCAGCAAAAACCAACAAGTAATGAAAATCACACTTTTAATCAACTAAAAGAAAACCTACAGCAGCAGTCTAAACTTGAAATTAACGAGAATCAAAAAGTGCCTAGCACTCCTTGAACACTCTACGACGAAGCCACAACAATTCCCAACACGTGGAACTTCGAATCACCCAAAACCGAGCTAAAATGAGAGAGATATGACCAAAACAAGAATGTCAAAAACAAAGGCTCGAAAAAGGGTACAACAGTCAGGTTAATCGCGAAATTTACCTCGAACTACGTGCACCTAACAACTTACAAACACTCTACAGCGAAGCCACCAAAAATACAAAGCTCCCGCACTTCGAATCGCCTAATTCGGATGAAAGATGAGAGAGTTATGAGGGTTTTAAGTTTGGGAAATGTTGCTGATGAATCTGCATTTTATAGCAGATTTTCTGCAATTTTTTCCCAAAATTAAGAACTCCGACGGGGTGCTCCGAACTCGTTCGGAACCCTGTGCACGCAAATAAAATATGCAACCATACCAAATTTGATATTCCGGACTCAATGGCACAGTCAAAATTTCCATACGAGGTCATCTTGACAAAAAGTGGGTCTCACACCCAAATGTCATTTTAAGTCAAAAATCACAAAAGAGCTCCGAAAAATATTGAAAACCTCGAGACACAAAAGAAAGGTCAATCTAGACCAAACTTGACATTCCGGAGCTAACCGCGCTGATGAAATTCTCATCCGAGTGCGTTTACTCAGAATGTTGACCAAAGTCAAACTTAGGCTTAAACTTAAAGTTAAAACACCTAATCGCACCGACTCACACTGAAAACCTCGGGAGTTATGCCGACCATGCTACTAGCCTAAAATGACCCTTTCGGAGCTGATGGAATCGCCATAAATGGATTCCAATGTCATATTCTTGAACTTTTGATCGAAAATAATTGTTCAAGGTTCATAAGCTCCAAAACACAAAAACTTGCACCATAACCAAACGAACGACCATGTGACCGAACTGTCAGTCCCAGCAAGTCATAAATGACTTGAGGTCGCTACAGAAACGCTTTAAACGACACACAGAAGGCAAGACACAAAAATAACCAGGAGGGTCATTACAGTTTGTGGCTTCTTCTTCTTCGTTTTGGTGGCGGCGGCAGCGGCCAAAGATGGAAAATCGGCAAGGCCACCGGCACCGCCGCCATTAGAGTGATTTTCAACCTTCACTGACCCTTCACTGACTCTTCCTTTGGAATGTTTAATTAACTTAGATATTTTAGAGGGAATCTGATGGGTTATTGGGTTTATGGGGCGGGTTGTGGGTTTATGGGTTAAAAGAATAGTCAAATGGGTAGTTGATTAGGATTAAGACACGTGTACAAAACGAGGGGTCTGTTAGTGAGAGGGGCATGTGTGTACCGATAATTGGACGGCAGGGGCTTATGTGGACGCAAAGTATAACGAAGGGTATAGACGTACCATTTATCAAAGTTCGGGGGTAAATTCGTCCTTTTTCTCCTTTTTATAATGCTGAAAAAATTCAATTAATTAAATATGTTCTATTAGTTGTCCAAATTTTTTGGCCTCAAATCTTTATTTTATTCGAGAAAGTGGTCCAATAAATTGTGTTTTTGTACGGAAGGTGTCCATGGACCAATAGTGCATCGGCTCTCACGATAACTTAGTTATTGTTTGTGCTGAATAAAAATGAATATAAATATGTTTTTTTGTGTAGAATCGATTTTATGATTGCGAATTGTGCGGAGTGTTTTCTCTTAATGGCATATAGAAACTTGATAGAGGAGGTTAGCTCAGAAAAGGAACAAATTAAGGGCAAGCTACGATAAATACCAAAAAATGATCCGTTTTTCAAGTAAAAAAAAAAAAACTCTAGTGGCATAAGATGAATTTTGTTTATCAAAGTGTGATTACCCGCCATGTTATCATGCCACATAAGCGTCACATGTCACAAAGTTGCCCATGTGAATGACTTACATATGAGAAAGGCTTGTCCATAGAAGTTTCTATAGAAGTTCCTAGAGTTTTTAGGATTTGTATGGAAGGTCCTTGGAATTTTCTAGCATTGTAGAAGATTCTAGAGAGAAGACTATTTTGTAAATATCTATGGACTTGTGTAACAATTATTATTTACACTTTAGCCCTTAAGTTAGTAGTATAAATAGAGGGGCATCCGCTTGTAAATTCATCAAGCAAAAATCAATACAAGTTCTCTACATAATTCTTCCTAAGAATCCTCTTGTGGTCTTTCTTCAAAATTAGGCTAACTTGGTATAGCAAGATCGTGAGCAAATGGTACAAGAACGTGAGCAAATTGTCGGGTGCCGCACCTACGCTTAGTAAAAGACTAAGGACGTGACAAAAGGCTACTAAAGGAATGATTATTCAATATATTTCTATCTAGAAAACAACATTATTATTGTCAAAGTATGGTGAGATTTATGTAACAGAAATGATAGATTATGTGTATAATGCATGCATAACTATTTTATAACTTGTACAAATTTTGAATGACTTGGATATTATGAGGATGTAATGTTGCAAATAGAGTGCTACGAAGAGACTTTCCACACAAGTGCAATGTAGAAAGATCACGTGTAACAATTTGTGAGCTTTTAAATGATGTTTCATTTTGTATTAGGCTATTAAAAATATACTTATTTTAAAAAATAAATTGATCAGGTGGATGATATTAGCAAACACAAAATGCCTTTTATGTTGCTATGTGGGTTAATCAATCAATTATTTTTTTCTTGGTATGTGCTTGTATGCTAAACTTGTATGGAAAAACTACTAATATAGCTAAGGATCAAAAGAAGAGCTATAAGATGAACATAATAACTTATTTAGGTTGATATATATGTGCAATTGTAGATCTCTGCGTTATTTTTGCCATGTCGTTGTATCTATGCTTCGTGACATGAAAAAAAATATTATAATCTTTAAAAATAAAAAATTGAAGTCAATACTTTGTTGATAAAAATGGTTCAAGAAATACATATCAAAGATGTAGTACACAATAAATCAAAAGGAACTTTAGAGAGCTTAAGTTACAACACATGACTGGTTCTTATTAGACTTGACATAGTAATTATTGTAT
>JAJOOO010001506.1:0-26371 GCA_029582685.1 Solanum piurae | reverse complement strand
AACTGCCCTGTGCGACTGTGCCAACAGCCCAACTTCCAAAGGGCATAACTCACTCATACGAACTCGGAATCGAGCAAACTCAGTGGCTTTGGAAAGATAACTCCAAGGGCTTTCCATACATAACTGGAAATTCACCTAAAGCATTCTGAGCTAGGAGTTACGACTGCTCAAAGTTGACCAAAAACTCACTTTTTTTTCCATACTTAGCCAAATTTTCCAGATTTTTGAATTCTTTCCAAAAATGACTATTTCCAATTCAACTCTTCTTGGAACTCAATGTGCTACATATAGGGACCTTAACACTGAAGAAATTTTTATTCCTCGGTAAAATCTCACTCCACATGAAGGACAGCTCGAGTCTTAGTTCAAAAAATTCTCTAGGGTGTTACATAAATCTTGGACTCATCAGGCACCTTAGACTACATGAGCAAAACTACCCCACCCATGACTAGGAGTTGGTGGTGGTAGTTTTTGCGCTTAAGATCTAGTGGCATTACATGTATGGAGTTTGTTGTGAGATCTACAATGATCTAGTTGACTCACCTTGATGTGCCTTTTGAGTGGTCTGAGGAGTGTAAGTTGAGCTTTCGAAAGCTCAAACAGTTGATGACTACTTCTCCTACATTGACTCTTCCATTTGAGGGCAAGGGCATCACAATCTATTGTGATGCATCCAGCATTGGTTGGGGTTTTGTTTTGATGCAGCAGGGTCAAATTATTGCTTATTCATTGAGGCACCTTTGACTACATAAGAAGAACTACCCCACCCATGACTAGGATTTGACGGTGGTTGTTTTTGCGCTTAAGATCTAGTGGCATTACATGTATGGAGTTTGTTGTGGTAGCCACAAAAAGAGGTATATTGTCAAATTGTTTAACTCTTTAAAAATTATTGCCTAAAATCATTTCAAGAGCTTCCATTACTTAGTCAACCGGACCAACAGGGCGAATTCTAGGTGTCATCTCACAAGGTTCAAGGTAAGCTCATCACACAAGGCATTGGCACCAATATCAAACGAGACTCCACATTTTCTAGCTAGTGTGCAATGTTCATCACAAGAGACTCATTCGATAACTGACTAGTCACAACGAGAGCAAAAAGTTCACACATTATCTATGCAATTTCATTTGGCCTCATCGTAGTCGGACATTCATTTTGTTCAATTAAGAGCACTATTTAAGTCATCGATATTGATCATAACCGATACTCAAATTTGCATAAGAACAGCCACAATCACACACAAAAGAGGTGGCACAAAATTTTCAAAATGGGTCAAAACCACTTCCATTCAAAACAAGGAGCCACAAGCTCAAATATTCATAAAATTAAAATTAACACACATAAATAGATCAAAACACCCAATCAATATTCACAAATAAAACCGAATCAAAAGAGGTAGGTATGGTAATACCTCACCCCACGCATAAAATAAAAGCAGTTGTCCTCAAATGCAACTAAAACAACCAAAAGTCAATAAAATCAACGGAGAGAGAGGTAAAGAATGATCATGTCTACTCAGTCACTCCGTCTGTCAGGGCCTCAATGCTTGGTGCCACACTCTTGTCTTGGGCATCAGTGCCCGGGTAACAGACATCGGCTCCACTATAGTCTGCCATGGAAGTCTCTCTCAATGAAGTCTGGATGGCTGAATGCATCATAGCCTCCTCAACCTTAGTCAGGCCCTCATAAGTGGTCTCCTTGTGAACACCAAGCTGCTCCTCATCAGTCTCAGCCTCGAACTCTGCATCTACATCGTCAGCTCTAACCTCTTCTCCGGTGGTAGCCGGAGGCATATCAAAATAGGCTACAATATTTGTGCCAAGGTCATCAGGGATCTCCACGGTCGAAAAAATCATCCACATATCAGTGGACTTCAGTTGGTCCACATCCTTTCTCAACTCAGCAATTGCGGCTTTTAAGGTCGTCACCTCATAAGTGGCTCTCTGACCTCTCTCACACACTTATATCCTTGCCGCAAGGTCATTAATAGACTCTCTAAGAGGTGTCATGGTAGCACTGAGAGCTCTGTCAGTCATCCCAGGGACTGTAGCCTCTAGCCTAGAGGCACGCACATTAGCAGAATAGGCTAGATGCCCCATCTATAGTATCGTCTCCTGGGTGAGTGGAGGTTGGGATGCAGTAGAACTAGCAACAGACCTAGGATGCAGAGAAGACGTAGAAGAACTCGGAGTCATAGAAGGGGCAGTACTAGAGATATTTGAAGGCCCAGTGGCCGGAGTAGGCAATATTACCTCTGCAAGTAGTGTCTCAATGTCAACAGCCGGGGATACATCCACCGAGGTTGCCTTCTTCTCCCAGCCTCATCCTTCAAGTACTTGGCCTCAATGCACTGGATGTTAGTAGAGGAGGTGGTAATCACATCCACGTCTATCTTTTTATCATGTGGCACCCGGGCCTATCTGCACAACTCGGTGATCAACACCGGAAAAAGGAGAGACGTCTGGCATTGCCTGGCCCTCATGACCATCTCTTGTCCAATGATCATACCTAAATTCATGTGCTTCCCTACAATGATGGATCCAATACAGGTCATTTGTGTGTGGCGGAGGATAGACTCAATTTGGGACGGCATAAGTGTGCTACTTATGAAGCCGAACCAATAAATCACTGCCACATTAAGGTCTTTCTTCTCAATTTTTAGTTCGGCCTCGATCCACCTAGGAGTACCGTCAGATAAAAGAGGGGCCAACCATCCTTTCATAGCCTCCTGGGAAGTTTTTCTGATCATGTGCTGGTAGTCATAAATAAAGTTGTCAGTGCATCCCAACACAGTGTTTATATCATCACTGTTGCACTTTCCCTTTGTTTCCCTGATAACTACATGGTCTACTGGTAGCAGCCTTCCTCTTTCCCTGTGGCACTAGAGCTCCACAGGCAATGTAGAACTCCCAGACCCTATAAGGAATGTAAGAACCCTGGGGTTTGGTGAAGATATCAAACTTGCGGGCCTTTAGGGTGCACCATATTTTTAGGTATCGGTCGATCACACCATCTATAGACAAACTCTTCTCCTCAATGATAGTCCTCAGTCCCTCGGTCTTTAGTATGTTGAGAGACCGGGGAGGAGGACCCTGTGCAGCTGGTGCTGGGATCACAGCCTGGTCTGGAACTAGAGGATGAGTAGTGGACTGAGGTACCCGAATCCTACATGAATCATTCATCCTCTTGGAGCGCATTTCAGCTCTCTGGGCTAGTAGCAGCTGATCATCCATAGGCTCAGAAATGTCAGCCTGAGAGTCCTGGTGTTCCCCTTTACTCTCAGAAGTGGTGAGGTGAGTCGCGTAGACTTCCTCACTGTTGGAGCTAACCTTCGGTGCTGCAGCTTCGAGCTCCTTGCCCTTTCCTTTGCCCTTTCTGATGAGTCCACAGATTGGACTCACTTAAGGCTATATTTTAATAGAAATTGTGTCCTCAAATGCTTATTTTATCTCAATATCTGATGAAAACACTTAAGTTTCAGGTATTTGAAGTTTGAAGGAAAGCATGGACACTACGCTGCAAAAAAAGAATGAAAAGGACTTAAAAGAACAACAAAATGAAGGCTTGAGGATCACCGTGTCCACTTGGCGAGTCACCGAAGGGTCTCACCTAGCCTTTTGTTCCAGTGTGCTGAGCCCTGAAGGAAAGGATCAAGTCGGCGGAAAAAGGGAGCAGTCGGCGCATCGCGTAGGAGTTCCACAAAGCAGTACTATGTCACCCAATGAACCAGAGCATGGCAATGCCGAAGGATGGTTCAAGATAGCGATGAACTACACCAAAGGGCGAATCGTCGAGTTGATCGGCGATTCCGACTAATGTCGCCGAATGATCCACTGCAACACAGATTGTTGAAAACTATAAATACTCGTTGATAGTTATAGCTTAGTATCATAGTTTTAGCATAGAACAATTAATATAATTTTTAGTACTTTTTATTGTTGCTCTGAGTTTGAAAGGGTTTTGGAAACTTGAAGAAGAAGAGGGTTTCATCTCCAAGGGTTTGGACTTGGGTCTCTTGGATTCTTCATTCTTGGCCTGTAACAAGACTTAAATCTTTATACCCACTTGAATGTAAGCTCATTTAGGTATAAATTTCTATCTCTTGATGTGTGGCTAAAAACCCCAATTCTTGGGGTGTGATTTAGCGAATATGGGTTAAGATTGTTGTTGGGTCTTGCTTGTTGATAGATTAGGTGTAGTTTAATGGTGATTTCGTTTAGTGGTTGTGGATAAATTTAACAAATTTGTAGTTGCAAATACAAGTTTATTTATGTGTTTTCGGCTTCCTCGAGGGAGAGGTTGCGAAACCAAGACTACTAGATTGATGGCCTAAGGAGTGGGTCGACATGAGGTTCAGCTCGAGAGGGTGAGCCCTAGTCCCATATCCTAACACTCAGCTCGAGAGAGTGAGTGGGGTAAGGCGTAGGCTGGTCTTCATGCGGCAAGTGGGTGTCCGAGAGGAACCCATTTGAAACGGGGTAAGTTGCTCGAGAGAGAATTTATTCCCACGTATAGATTAGCCTAGTCACTATTACTCTATAAATTCTCTATCGAAAGCATGTACCCAACAATTTAGATTAACCCGTATTACGGTCACATCCCAAGAATCCCCTCTCATTCATAGATTTATTTGTTATTTCTACTGCTTTTGCTTTACTTGTGACAAAAACCCCAAATTGTTAATTGACACTTTTGTGTCCCCCCTTTAATTTACAATGTTTTTAATCGTTAATTTCTTTAGCTACGACTAGTTAGAACTAAATTTTATTTTTCTGTTAATTCTCGAAACCACTCCCTTGGGATTCGACCCCAACCCTTGGTTGGGTTATTATACTATTTCACGATTGTAGACACTTGCATTGGAAGTTGTGTCATTGATTACGAAAACATCACTTCCCACCTGTTGTAGGAAGTTTGGTAGCCTTTGCTTTCGATGCAGTTGCATCCTGTTTGATTATGATTCCATTTACCTGCTTGTGGGGAGGCATGTCTCATCCAGGTACCTTGGGTCTAGACATATCTGTAAAATACATCCAAAAGAGTTGGAAATTTTTCAAGAAAAGTTACAAAAAGACTCGCCGAACCAATCGGTGAGTCGTCGAGTCACTTTTGTGGGCCAAATTAGGCTCCCCGAAAGGACTGGCTTGAAAATATTCCAGAAAAATGGCAAATCGGCGATGTGCAGAGCCCTTTTGGCGAATCACCGACATCACCTGGCGAGCTCAAACTAGCGCTCCGAAATTAACAATGTGTTTTAGGGGTTAGGGGCGTAGAAAGGGTGATCAGGGGCTCTTTCAGCGAGTCGCCGAGTGAACTCGGCGAGCTCAGGATTCTCGTCGAAATTTACAATTTCTACCTCAAACAAATCACAAAATTAAAGGTGATCAAAGGGGACGTTGGCGAACCGTCGAGCGGTTCGGCGAGCTCGACCCAGCTCGCCAAACTGCACAACGTGCCAAATTTCTACCTAATTTCCCAAATTCCAGCCCGCATCCCCCAAAATCTAAATCAAACTACACCGTTATGCAATTAAGTCCATACCCAATCGACCCATGCCTCCGGGGTACTCAGACTTTCCCCGATTTGGCCGAAATTGGTCATTTGATGACTTTTGCCCTTAGAAATGACGTCAAACGCTCCATCATTGGGCAAAGTATGACATTTAGCATAATTAGGGGTTACTCAGACATCACCCAACTAAACCCAACTTAAATTTACCGCAACCAAACAACGTATGATCAATTTTAATGCATAAAACTAGGGAAATCAACATTTTAAGCAATTTAGGCACAATTACGAAACTAAGACGAGCAAATTAACACATCAACTACGATTTCAGTACAGTCCCAATATATAACAACAGATTTTATCAAATGCATTCAAGTTCAACTACTAATCAAGAATTTGGGGGTTTGAAAAAACAACATTTAAGCCGAATGAAGAATTTGATACGCTAGGCAGCAATGTAATCCAAATCAAAACATGAGATCAAGAGAAAAAAACAAGCGAAATAGAAAAAGTACGGGAAATATGAAGTGCGGGTGTAAGTGTACGGGGTTAGAAATGAGAGAATATGAAATATTTGAAATTTTAAGTTGTTTGGCCTTTTAAAACCTTTCAGTTCGCAGCCCTTTCGACGGTATTAGTTGACCACGCCAAACCACTAGGCGATGCGGTGAGTGGTGACTTACCTCGCAAAGTTTTACAGGACCTCCAATTAATTTGGGGGTTCACACGACTGACAAAATTTGGCTCGCCGACCTGTTCAGCGAGTCGCCTATTCATCCATTGGCACACCAAGTTTTACAGACTCCCACCTGATATTTTTGTGAGTCCAGCGGCGGTCCAAGTCGGGCTCGCCGACCTCTTCGGCTAGTCACCGACTGGACTCTTGGCTCGCCAACCTGCATTTCTCAAACACATTCCACCTTTCAACTTGCACAATCAACACTCGTTATTCAAAAACAAACACAAAGCATTAAAAACTTGGGTTGCCTCCCAAGAAGCACCTTAGTTTACGTCGTGACACGACGCAAGTACCTATTCAGGCTTCATTCTTGGGGTTTGCCATAGTATCACTAGGCAACCCCCCTTGTTGTCTTGGGTTAAGATAAGAAGAAATCTGATCCATTTGGGTCACCAACTGCTTGATAAAGATGGAATGAGAGGTCACCGTCTGGTTGAGAGTCGATACATCTTCCTTCAACTCCTTCAAAACTTTATCACACCCTTCAACCTTGTTGAGAATGCGTGAGAGCATATCTTCAGTCCGGCCACCCTCAGAATCTTTCGGCTTTGGACGTTCATTGGGAGGAACATATCTATCCTTCTCCCCCTCTCTTTTCTTGCAAGTGGCGTTGCGATCACGCCAATCTCTTTCACGATCTCTCCAGCCCTCATCTCTATTCCAACCTTGGTTTCCATCTGGCCTTGGGTAGTTAGAACGATAACCTCCTCCTTGGTTGGTTAGGAAGTTCACTTCCTCATTGTACAACGCTTCAAATTTTGCCTCCTCGAGGTTTACACTACCAACAGTGAGAGCATTCACAGTCCTTGTACCAACACCCATTACATTATTGGCCAAGATGTCCAGTTAAGTCATCACCTTTGCCATGTTTCGGTCTCCCTCTTGATCTTTTTTTATCTGCTCCTTTGTCAATTTATAAGTAAGAGGAGAGACTTGGTCTTCGCGAGTGTACCATGCCCGGTTAATTTTGGTCATGCAATCAAGGAGTTTGGATGCTATTCCATAGGGATGTTGCATTAAGCCACCTAAAGAAAGTTGGTCAGCCACCCCCTGTTCACCGAATAGAGGCTTCTATAGAAGTATTGCAGCACTACATTATCAGGAAATCCATTAGTTGGGCATTGCAGCACCATCTTCTAAACCTTAGCCAAGTTTCATGGATTGGCTCACCCTCCAAACCTTTGAAGCTTTGATTATTATCCCTAAGTTTCATCATCTTTGAAGGAGGGAAAAATTTCACTTGCAATGCAGTAATAAGCTCTTCTGATATGCTCATGGGGATCCTCATGAGCCAAACCTCCGAACAAACACTTCCGTTAGAGGAGCTGAAGCATAGTGCTTGTGATGTGGAAAACATTGTTTCTTTCAGTTGGAGGCAAATGAATGGCCCCAACACAACCCATTTAAGTTGGGTCATTGACGTCGTTGAGGTTTCCGACATCATCTTGGTGGCCCACTTGGCTACCATTGCTTCAGTTGATGCTTATTTCCTCCTCTGTTTTAACAAACAACACAAAAACCAAAAATAAAAGTAAGTAAATTCAACTATAACTAAAAAGAACACAAACCAACTTCACCAAAAGAATTTCAAACAACACCACTCCCCGGTAGAGGCACCATTTTGATTTAATGTTTCAAGCACACCTCATCCAATTCTAGGTGTCAACGATTGTAAATCAGTATAAAACCCAACTAAATGAGTTGGGGTCGAATCCAATAGGGATCGGTACGTGTTTAGAATTCAATTAAGAAGTATGAATGCGGTCTAATCAGCCATAGGAATAAACATTATCGGAAAAATACATTACACAAATTAAATGGGTGACACGAATGTCAAATGGGGGGTTTTGGTTGTGATTATCAACTACAAACAGTCAAAAACAATTTTAAATAACAATAGGGAGATAGATTCTCGGGAATGTAATCGATAAGGCAAATTTAGGCATATGGGTAATTGTAACTACTAGAAAATAGCTAAATATAAGTAACTAGGCTAGACTATAAGGGAGGTAGTTTTCTCTCAAACAACTACCCCGAAGGTGATTTCTTTCGAACATTAACAAGCATGACAATGAAGAACAACCCATGCCTTAATCCATTCACTCTCTCGAGTTAAATGTGTGGGATTGGGTTTAGGATTCACTCTCTCGAGATAAACCTAAATCAACCCAATACCCACAAATCATCAATCAATAACCTTAGTTCTAAAACCTCTCTCTCGAACAGGCCAAGAACACAAATATAGAACTGCATTTGCAACTACAATTCTTAAATTAAACCACAATGATTAAACTCACTTTTAAATAGAATTTAAACTAGCAATTAGCAATACCCATAAACTAATTCAGCCCATAATCATATGATCACACCCCAAGAATTAGGGTTTTAGCCAAGAATCATAAAAAGGTAAAAACTATTACCGAATTGATTATCCATCAATATGGTAAGAGAGATTTAGTCTTTACAATGCTGAATTTGAAGAAAATTTGAAAATCCACTTCCAACTTCTCCAAATCAAAATTTATCAAATCATCAAAAGCTAAAGAAAACTCTGGAGAAAAGTCTTCTAAAACTAAGTTCCAATGTCTAACAAAAATATCCAAGATGAATAATTGATAAAAATATTAAAGATACCTAACTAAAATATTAAAAATCTAGTTTATAGTCGCCAAAAATAGGCTATGAAAGCCCATTTGATGAAGTAAGTTGGGCTTGTCGAACCACTCGGTGAGCCACCGTTTGACCTCTTCCATCGCCTTTTCACCTTGCCATTCAGCATCCTCAAGGCCTGTATTTTTGAACGATCTACTTTTGCTTCACGGAACTACTCGGTGATCCACCGACTGCTCCTTTTCATTTCCGAGTTGGTTCTTTCCTTCAGGGCTTGGCACACTAGAACTTTAGGCAGTCTGATAGCCACTCGGCGATTCACCAAGTGACCTTGGTGATCACCAGGCTTTCCTTTCTTCATTCTTTTAGTTTGTTTTGTTTCTTTTTGCTCGTTAGTGTCCTTTCTTTGTTCCTCCATCTATGTACCTGAAAATCAAGGACTTAACATCAATTTGAGGATACTAAATCTATAAAAACAAAGACTTAAATGAGTCCAAATATCAGACTCATCAAGCACCTTAGACTACATGAGCACAACTACCCCACCCATGAGTAGGAGTTGGCAGTGGTAGTTTTTGCGCTTAAGATCTAGTGGCATTACCTCTATGGAGTTTGTTGTGAGATATATAATGATCTATTTGACTCACCTTGATGTTACTTTTGAGTGGTCTGACGAGTGTAAGTTGAGATTTTGAAAGCTCAACGAATTGATGACTACTTCTCCTACATTGACTCTTCCATTTGAGGGAAAGTGCATCACGATCTATTGTGATGTGTCTAGCATTGGTTGGGGTTTTGTTTTGATGCAGCGGGGTCAAATTATTGCTTATTCATTAAGGCACCTTAGACTACATGAGCACAACTACCCCACCCATGACTAGGAGTTGACGGGGGTTGTTTTTGCGCTTAAGATCCAGTGGCACTACATGTATGTAGTTTGTTGTGATATCTACACTGATCACTAGAGTCTTAAATATATTATGACCTATAGGGACCTTAATTCGAGGCAAATCATTGGATTGAGTTTTTGAAGGACTATGACCTCTCTATTCTCTACCATCCAGGTAAGCTGAATGTAGTAGTGGAATGCTTGAGTCTGAAGGCACTAAGTATGGAAAGTCTAGACTTCCTATCTACTGTAGAGCAACATTTAGCTTTAGAAGTTCAGTCCTTAGATAATCATATGGTTCGATTGGATGTCTTAGATTCAAGGTGTGTTTTAAGCTATCTGGGAGTTCAGTCTTATCTTCTTAATTAGATCTAAAGTCGACAGTTTTAGGATTAGGCCTTGATGGCACTTTGATATTGGGTGTTAATGAATGATTTCGGTCAGGTCACCTTAGATTCAGATGAGGTTTTGTGGTTTGCAGGTCATACTTGTGTTTTGAGAGTTGGTGGTTTGATATAGATGATACTTTGTGAGTCCCATGATTCTAGATATTCTATTCTTCTAGGAATCCCAAATATGTATCTTGACTTGAGGCAATATTACTGGTGGGGCAGCATGAGGAGAGATAATGCAGACTATGTGTCCCCTTTCCTTAGTTGTTAGGAGGTGAAGGCCCAACATTTGAGACCTAGTAGTGAGTTTCAAAGATAACCTATCGCAGAGTGAAACTGGGATCGCATCATCATCAACTTTGTGGAAGGTTTGCCTCAGACTTCTAGAGGTTCTGATAGTATTTGGGTCAACATCGATTGATTGACCAAGTTAGCACACTTCCCCTATGTTCGGTCTTCATTCAACGCCAAGAGGTTAGCCCGTATCTACATTCATGAGGTGGTCAGTCTTCATGATGTTTTAGTCTCTATTATATCAAATCGGGTTTATCAGTCTACTTCTAGCCATTGAAGGGAATTCTAGGATGAGATGGACAATCATGTTGACCTTAGCACAACCTTCCACCTATAAACTATCTTAGTGTACTTTTTAGTTTCTTGAGGACATGTTGTGGGCTTGTGTATTAGAGTTTAGAGGTCACTGGGACAAGTTCTTGCCTTGGCAGAGTTTGCATACAACAACATCGACCATTCAAGCATTCAGATGACCCCGTTTCAGGCGTTATATGGTAGGCATTGTCATTCTCCTATTTGTTGGTTTGAGACTACATTGCCTAGACCGCTTGGTAATGACTTTATTTATGAGGCTTTGGATCATGTGAGGGTGATTAAGGATAGGCTTTGGAAATCTTTGAATAGACACCGAAGTTATGCCGATCGTATGCGCCGACCTTTAAGGTTTTGATTTAATGATAGAGTTTTTCTCCACTTGTAGCCCATGAAGGGGGTGATGAGATTTGGGAACCGGGGAAAGCTTAGCCCTAGGTATATTAGGCTTTTGAGATCCTGCGTATGGTTAGGGAGGTAAGAAATAAGTTAGATTTGCCTCCAATATTCTTAGCTATCCACCTAGTCTTTCATGTCTCGATGTTGTGTCGGTATGTTCTAGATGAGTCTCATGTGCTCCAATATGATGTAGTAGAATTGAATGATCAATTGACCTTTGTGGAGGAGACAATTATTATTCTTCCTAGAGATGTATGGTGGTTGCACTCGAGATCCATTCTTATTGTAAAGGTCCCTTGAAGGAATCCTGCAGTTGATAAGGCTACCTAGGAGACCGAGCATGATATGCGGGAGTAGTTTCCTGGCTTGTTTGTGCCTTCAGGTACTTCTTGATCTTTACTTTTGCGTTCGAAAGTCTTTTTAGTAGAGGATGTTGTAATGACCTCCAGATCATAAATGCAGATCATATCTACAAATCATATATGTGTTATGCCTCCTATTCATCATTTAGACCTTTCATGTAGTGACCCCAATTCATTTAGGACTTGCTATCATTCTTTTAGTTTTTTGTGTGAGTTTTAGTGTTTTGGGAGCTTTTGAACCTTGAACAAACATTTTTTATTGGAAGTTCAGCAAGATGACTTCAAAATCCAAATTTAGTTATTCCATCAGCTCCAGAAGGGTATTTTTTGTCTAGTAACATAGTCAACACGACTCCCAAGGTTTTCAGTGTGAATTTGTGCGATTAGGCATTTTTAACTTTAGAGTTGAATACTAAATTTGACTTTAGTAAACATTCTGGATAAACGAACTTTGATGAGAGTTCCTTACTCACGGTTAAAACTAGAATGTTGAGATTGGTCTAGAAGGACCATTTACTTAGATTTGAAGGCCTCTAGATTAATTTTGAACCCCCTTGAAGATTTTTGCTTAAAATGGAGTTTGGGAATAGGACCAACTTTTTGCTGAGATGATCTATGGGAATTTTGACTACTCTATTGAGTCTGAAATATCAAATTTTTTGGAGTTGCATAGTTCTTTAGCATAAACAGGATGAATTCAGAGCACCCCGTCAAAGATTTGGAACTTGGCCAAAACAATTTATATCTGTCACCTGGTTAAGGCAAATTAGCTCTTCACAATTTTGTGCCCCTTCATTGTGTTCGGGAAGATCTATGCCTTAGTGCTTCACAACCATGTGGCCCTGTTTCAATAAAGAGATGACCTTCCTTGGTCATTGCGGCCATGAGTCATGTCTCTACAATCATGATGGTCAACCTCTAGGTGAGTCATTATCGTGACCCTCTTCCTCGCGACCTCGATGAAGTTATTCGCTTGTTCATTGAAATATGACCAGATGTGAAGGCAACTGCTATTTCAATATTCAAAGTGAGTTTTCTATCCTTATTTTCCTGTCAAAAATTGGTTATTAAAAGTTCCGCACGTCTGTATTTAATAGGGCTACACGGTATAGAGATTGAATTGAATTAGTGGACCTCCGTTTGAGGTGAATCCTTGTTTTTAGCTCCTTCCCCTCTCTTTGTTTGTGAGTAAATTACATGTGTTGTTGTGTTGCTATTTTGGGCCTCGGATTGCGTTTAATTTTGCAACACAAGTTCAAGGCACAATTTAGGACCTCTTGATAGAGTTAATTTTGGAATTCACGGCATGAATTCCACAATTCCCATTTGAATCTAAAAGTGGTCCTTTTATGTTTTATGTGTTTTTTGTGTCCTAACGACCGTACTTAAGTTGTGATCCTATTTTTGATAGTGTGGAACAATTTGGAACCTGTTACGAAAGGAAAAGCTCTTCCTTGTGATTTGGAGTGTGCGCGATTGGTCTACATGTAGGCTGCAATTTCCTTTTTATTTAGATTGAGCATGAATGTGTAAATTCATGATGATAAGTGTGAATAGGGGTGGGTACCTAGTTATTTCTGATTTTCTTCTTAGGAACCATGATTTAGGGTTAATTACTACTGTATCGAGGGTAGCACCATGCTACTAGGGTTGGTTGTGTAACTTGCATGCTATGTGAAAATTACTTGAGTTTTATTTGTTTCTTGATGCATGTTTGACCTTAGCCCAGGACAGGCTAGTGTTGCCTTATACTCTCAAACCTTGTAGTTTGCTTTGTCCCCTACGTCAATTCGGACTGACTAGGTCCCTATAGGTTGGAATAGCAGACTTGAGTCTGATAGTCTGACCCTTCGCATAGTCATTATCGTAGCATGTGGACCTTCTATATTCTCTCTCTCAATCCATAATTTTGTGGCTTAGAGGTGTTACTAGAGGTCTGTGCTATCGTAATGTTTGGAGAATGATTTGTGCTTGGCTGGGAGATTTTTGTTGGTACCTGTGGGAGTGGACATCAATCAAGTGTGGCTTGGTGCCTATTTGAGATCCTCTTCAGAGTTAATATGCTCCCAGATCACTCTTGCAAGCTAGGCGGTCTGTCCCTGGGAATGGATGATGAGTCCACAATTTGGACTATTTTAGGGCTTTATTTGTATAGATTTATTGTCCTCAAATGCATGTTTTGTGCCAATAACTTATGTAAAATCCCTGATTTTCAGGTATTTGGATTTATGAACGAAGCATGGACGCTAATGTGCAAAAAGGAACAAAGAATGATCAAATGAAGGCCTGGTGATCGTCAATGTCACTCAGCGAATCGCTAATTACCACGATAGCGCCTAAAGTTACAGAATATTGGAGCTAAACTGTGGGTAATTTTGGTGGGATACCTTCACCATTCGGCATGTGGCCGATGTGCTTAGGCGACCCGACTTTCCTCGCCCTTTTTCTTCAATGTTGACAACGTTCCTCAAGGATCGTCTGCCGATGTTATGAGTCCATTATGCGATTCACCGATCTATTCGGTGACTTCCTACATCTTTGTCAATCTGCCCTTCTCTGAGAGTGCAGCCCATTGGAACAAAGGGCGATCTGAAGACCATTGGGTGAATCGCCGAAGCATTCGGTGACTGGTTCACTCTATCACCACCTGGACGCTTAGTGAAGATTCCTTGTTACCTTGTTCTACTTGTTTACACACTAGAATGTTATCATTTCTTGTTAGTTTTTCTTTATTATTCTTATTTTGTCTTATTTACGGTAATGCCCGTTCTCTAACCACATTGAGGACAATGTTGAATGCTTTTGGTTGGGGTGGCAATTGGTCAGTGAACCCCCTCCTCTTTGTGCCACCCCTCTTGTTTGTGTTTGAATGTGGTTGTTCTCTTGCAAATTTGAGTATGGGTCATGATCAATACCAATGACTTGAAAAGTGCTCATAATCAAACAAAAATAATTGTGCGGCTAGGATGAGGCCAAATAAAGTTGCATAGACAATATGTGAACTTTTTGAATCTCATTGTTACTAGCCAAGTATGAAATTGAGTCTCTTGTGATGAACATTGCACACTAGCGAAAGTATGGAGTCTTGTTTGACATTGGTGTAAAGGCCTTGTGTGATTAGCTTACCGTGAACCGTGTGTGATGACACCTAGAATTTTCTTCGTTGGTCCGGTTGACTAAGTGATGCAATCTCTTGATATGATCTTAGGCAACTTTGAAGAGTGTGAAACAATTTGACATTATACCTCTTTTTGTGGCCTATCTTGTGAGTGTGTGAACTCCGCTTGAACACCCTTTGAGCCTTAGCCTTTTCTTGGAAACAACTTGATGAAATTGTGACCTTTCTTGATCCATTACCCATAATCCTCATGATTTGTGGTTTGTTTGAATAGCCAACTTAGGCCAATGGTGAAAAGAGAAGGTAAATCAAGAAATGCAAGAAAGTCCCCTTTGGCCCATGGTTTGAGAAAAATGGAACCCCTCCATATAAAAAAATGAGAGAAAAAGAAGAAAAGAATGAAAAAGAAAAAGAATGAAAAAAGTTGTGGAATAAAGTTGTGAAATGCAAGAAGAAATGGGGTTTCCAACAGTCTATGGAAAGTGAATAATGCGATGACTTGTGAGCACGAATGAAAATTATGAAGAAAAGGAAAGAAAGTGTTGTTCACATCACATTTCATGAGGATTACAGTTACTGAGCCTAAATGACCATACCATTGCACTAAGCCCCGTTACAATCCTTGAAAACACCTTTCTGATCTTGAGTAAGTTGAAACAAGTGTCGATTGAAAAATAAGGATAAACCTATGACTGAAGTCATGCATTGTGTTCATCTTTGCGAGTGTGAGTGTTGCATTTGATTCCAGAGCTTTAAATTGTTGAACCATTGTGTGTGAATATGGAATCATTATTTGTGTGAGGACATTTGAATACCATTGTTGAGCTTGAACTTGCATTTAAAGCAAGTATTGTGAACTTGATAATCTTTGATAATGGTGAGTCACAACTTGAATCTTTGAGTGCACAGTTGATCCTTGCATGAGTAAGTTGAGTCTTTTTATGTGCATTCATGATTGAGTCTTGTGTAGCACTATTTCAGACATCCTTTTTGAACTGATGAACTTGAGGTTTACTTTAGGACAAGCAAAAGTTTAAGTTGGGGGTGTTGACGAGTCCACGATTTGGACTCATTTAGGGCTTTATTTGTATAGATTTAGTGTCCTCAAATGCATGTTTTGTGCCAATGACTGATGTAAAATCCTTGATTTTCAGGTATTTGGATTTATGAACGAAGCATGGACACTAATGTGCAAAAAGAAACAAAGAAAGCTAAAAAATTAAAGAAATGAAGGTCTGGTGATCGCCGATGTCACTCGGCGAATCGCCAAATTGCCACGATGCCGCCTAAAGTTACAGAATGTTGGAGCTAAACTGGGGGTAATTTTGGCGAGCAGCAGTTCCATTCGACGTGTCACCGATCCATTCGGCGAAGGATGACTAGGTCACCAAAAGTGCTGAAGAAGATTCAAACAAGTGCTGATGGGCGAGATAGAAGGAAAAAGGGCAACTCGCGGAATTATTAAGAGATCCCGATCTGGATAGCCTAAAGTTACAGTAGTCAGACCAAGAAGAAGTGAAAAATAAAGGCGAGATGAAGAACAATCGGTGAGTCACCGAACTATCGGTGAAGCCCGACTTACCTTGCCGAGTGGTCTTAAACAGCTACACATCAGACTTGTTTAAATTAATTTTTGCTAAAGATAGAAAGGCATTGAGAAAGGGGAGAGATAGAAAATTGAGAGTAGAAACATAACCATAGTGGTTTTGAAGGGATTTTCAAAAGATTCTTGATTGAAGATTTTGTAATAGAGAAGATTTTAGGAATTTCTAACTTTTGAATTTTAATTACCAAGCTATGGAAAACATGGCAAATGTTGATTTTCTTATTTTTTCTATGAGTGGCTAAAACCCTTTTCTTGGGGTTTTGACCATGAAGCCAATTGTTGAGTTTTACTAAGTGGGTGTCGTTGAATTGCGAACAGTGGCGTTAATTTGAAGTGGGTTTGAGTTGCTACTGCATTTTTGAGGTCGTTTTACATGTTTAGTGTAACAAGTTCAGTGTTGTGCGCTTGCTCGAGAGAGAGGTGCAGAGCCAAAGTAGCAAACTTAGCATCCTTAGTAGTGGGTTACCATTATTTCAGCTTGAGAGAGTTAAATATGGGATATCCTTTGTATCCAGCTCGAGAGAGTGGATTTGATGAGGACCAAGGGCTAGACATCTTCCGATTAATGTTGAAGTTCAAGAGAATTCAACATAGAAAAGGTAATTGTTTGAGAGAAAGTTACTTTACATATGGTCCAACCTACCCACGACAAATTATTCTATTGTGAGAATCAACATTCACCCACTAAGTTAAAATTCGACAATTGGTTGGTCATTTCCCCAAGTTTTACTTTACTATTTCATCGTTTCGTGTTGAAGTGTAAAATTGGAGTGATAATCAAAATTTGATATTTGAAACTAAAACCAAAAAGGTGTAACACAAGTTCAATTGAAGAGATTGTTGTCATACTTTCATCATTGAATTTGAAGGAAAAACTACTCCTTGTGGGATTCAACCCCAACTCACGTAATTGGGTTATATTACTGACTAACGACCTTTGGCACTTAGTATTGGATGAAGTGTCCTGATGCGTTAATCAGTGGACAGGCTGGTTGGGCGGCCTTCTTATCTGAGATATACTATGGAGTCAACACGCCCCTGTGTCACTCTTGCTAGCTGGGTAGTTCTCCCTTGAGATTGAACTGTTTGGCTGGGTAGGCTTGATTGGTTGTCACTCTTGCTAGCGGGGTTGGGAGTTTACTTGTTGGTTGATTTTCACTCTTGCTAACAGAGCTGGGAGTTGACTGGTTCTTGGATTCTTCTTTCTTATAGACATAGTTATTTTGTGTACCTGTCGGGCTTTTAGTGGTCTGTTTGAGTTTTTATTTAAACTAGGGCTTGAGTGTACCTTCTAAGCTTATGGGGTCCAGTTAGGTTTAGTTTATCTATACTTAGATTTACTTCATGTATACTTTTTTGCCTTCATTCTTTCATGCTTTGACCATTGTTTGTATGTAGATTTTATCTTTTCTGATTCTATTTACCTTTTTTGCTCAGTCGGCCTATGATGCCTACTAAGTACCTTGTTTTGGTACTTATGTGACATGTTGCATCTTTTTCGGATGCATGTCCTAGTACCAACTACCATCGGTGATCATTCTTTTGATATTTTGCAGCTTGTGGATAGCGGAGACGATGGTGAGCACTTGGTGTCGTGGACCAACCTGTCTCCTTTTGTACATATGTTATGTTGTATTTTTCCTTTGAGACAACTTTTTTTCCACTTTTGGGACTAGTATTTGCTCTTGTTAAATATCTATGTACTCGTAACTTCAAGATTCTATGAGGGTTTCCATTATATGTAGGTTTTGGTTTGCTTTTCATTCCTGTGTTTTCTTGTTGTTATTATTATTTCATGTGTATTTTTGCCCTTATAACTATTACTCTTCAATGCTATTAACTTCGGTGAAACATAAAAATGGATTGGGGATGAATCACCTAGGAAAATTTTAAATGATCTCAAATTGTCACATAAAAGAGATCCCCAAGAATTTATAAGGAGTGAATGGTTGTGATTTATGACTGAAGAAGCATGAAGGTTGAAATTGTTTTGACTATTCATAGGAAATTAGTCCTTTTTAATAAATAAAATATGTATGTTAATTAAAATTGTATTAATGTTCTAAATTTATACAAATATTATTGAAATATGTATGTGATGAAAATCGTAAGAGGAGAATACGAGTGTGAATTGATGAATGATTTGCTTCAATTTTTTCACTAACTCTTTCTCATGTGGTACTTCGAATTTCATTGAATTTCAAACTTAAAAAATTGTTGTAAATAACATTTGAGATATTTTATGTAACACCCCGGAAACTAGTAAGTTGAACTAGTGAGTTCTAGAGCCTTTCGTATGAGTTTTGGAGTGTTGTATGAGGGTTAAAAGTCGTAAAAATGATTCCCGTACTTAGAATAGGGGTTTAAGGGTTAGGGCGTCAAGGTACGACCCCCCAAGGACCACCCAAGGGGTCCTTGAGGAGGACCTCAAAACAGCCCAAAAAGCTGTCAAAAAAATGTCACCTACGTTTGGCCACCTACTGGCCGTAGGTGGACCCACGCCCCGTAGGTGTGGGTCATGGGTCAAGGCCTGTTAAGGCCTTCAATTTACATGCTGCAGTCCCCACCTACGACTTTCCAGCACGGGCAGTAGACCCATCCACGATCCGTGGATGGGTGGGGCGTAGGTCAACACAGTTTCAAGGTTTTAGTTTTTAGTTAGTGGTTTGGGGGTTAAGGTAGATCGGTTAGTTAGTTATTTAATCACCTATATAAGCTTAATATTCCTCTAAAATTAAGTCATTAAATCATTCATCTAAGACCCCAAATCCTCTCCAAGAAATTCTCTCTCTAGAAGAGAAGGAGAAGAGGGCAGCAACCTAGGTCGATTTTCTCCATTGAAGCAAGCTTGATTAGGGATTTTAATTAAGGTATGTTTAGCTTATTCATCTATGGGTTATTCCCCCATAGAGCCCCCTAGGTTTCCCCCCAATTGTGAAGTCAAAAACCCAATTCTAGCTAGGGTTCTTCTTACATTGTGGGTAGAGCTTAGGTATGATTCCAATCTAGTGGATAATACCTAATTATGATTGTATTAACATTTAATTATGATATTATGATGAATTCATGTGATTTCTATGGTAAACCCTAGTCTAAATTGATGAATGTGATATTTGTGGGTTTATGCCATTAGAGGTGAAATTGAAGGTTCATAGGTGATCTTCCTAAATCAATGTCATGTGTAGTAATTGATCAAAGTTAGGATCATATAATCATGAATTGAACAAGACTCTATTGTATATGATGAATCCTGACATGTAAAGTTAGATTTGAACCTTTATGATCAATTGTGACTAGAATCACCTAGTAATGAATGATGTGATCAAAATACCTTAAAATCTAGGTATGAATGAAAGTAGTAAGAAACAAAGCTTGATTATAATTCTTGTAGTCATGAATGTTGATCACTAGGGTTTTCAGAGTAAAACCAATGTGATGATATAGATGTGCTAAGGCTTTGAGAGTAAAGTTTAAATGAGATTAGAAGCTTAAATGGATAGAGTTATGGTGGAAGATCTTTACCTACCTAATCTACCTAATAAAGGCTTGAACATGTGAAGTGATAGATTCACTTAAGTCATGATGATACCAATGTCTAATGTAGAATTCTAGATATGGTTTTATGCATGAAGATGATATGACATGAAAGTTTTCCTCACATAGAATGATTCTAGGTTGAAGGCTTTCTCACCTAAAATGAATCTAAGTCCTAGGACTCTAAGATGTGATGAGGCTTGTGGTGATTCCCCTAAATGACCTTTGCATGATATGAATGTGGGGTGAGTTCCCTTATTCCTAATTAGTTAGTTATGGGGAGTGTGAGGTGATTACCCTTCATATATGTGTGACTCCCAAGGCAAGCGATGAATACGTGACACGGCGTACTCGACCCCGAAGGGGTCTCATACAAGCCTCATAGCATTCTTGAACATAATAGCATAGGAAAATAAGACAGATTGAAACTTTCTTTACAATTGAAATCATTTTTCATAAAAAGCAAGCAAAAGACTTTCTATACTATGTCTCAAACCATCTAATACTTTGAATACAACTTTGGGACTAAGCCCATACAAAAACTCTAAACATACTATGAAAGACATAAAGGGAACATAGTGAATTTTTTCCTCGAAACTATGAGGACTCACCAAGTCTTCATCTCCAAGCTCCTTAGAAACCTATTCTTCAAGTAAAGAACACCAAATCTCCACAACCCTACACTTTGGTAAAAATGGAGGAATATGGGTTAGCAGAATTAAGTACTAAGTATGGAAGCCATGCTTAAAACAGACATTTTATTTGAAAGTCATGCTTGTATACCATTTTGATAAAACTTCATGAACATAAGCATAAGAGGCATATTATACAAACAAAACCAACATACAAGTCATTTCTCACATTCAAGACATAATCATCATATAAACCATTACCTTCACATTAAGCCTTCACCTCAACCAACCCTCAAGCTATACTTTGTGCAATGTATGGATAGCGTCCCATACCACCATCCACACTAAAGTACCACCTTAAGGTCACCAAAATTGAACTTACCATTCAACCTTTCCATCTTTACACAATACTCATACATAAGAGATATAAACATTTCATAAGTCATATCATCACATAAGGACCATCACCTAAGACAACCCTAAGTCATACTTGTGCAATGTGCAAGTAACATCCCATACTACTACTCACACTAAGTATTCCTTTGAAAGTCAACATAGGCAAGGCACATTCATACTCAATAAGTCATGACAGGGAAGTAACTCATAATACAATCCAAGTATAGCATACATCATCTCATTTAAGCATATAAGAGTCAACATTCTTCATTAGCTTCATTTAGAGAACCTTCCTTCATTAGACATTAGATCATCATTCTCATTGGCATCATCATAAGAGCACATTCATTCATTAGTCATTAAGACCTTAGAGAACTCACTATAGCCCTCTCAAAGCCTACTCGTGCAATGCAAGGATGGCATCCCATACTACCACCCACACTTCATAGAACCTCTCAAGTAACTAAAGTGCACATCTCACATGATGGTAATAAGCATTAACCGACATAGACCAAGAGAGCTTGACATGGAATCTGATGTCATAAAACCCCACACCGTAAAAAGGTGGTCTACTTGCCTAAGGTAAGACCGGTAACATTAGCTTAAGGATTCACTACCTAGGACCTATGCAGGCACATAGTTATGGGATAGGAAGATGTTCATTGGAACACGGCCTAACATTGGGAGAGTTTCCATTTTACCATATCCACTCGGTGCTTAGCCTTCATTCCCATAGAGCAGTTCATTACTTTAACATTCTTACACATGAGAGGGTTCCATTGGCCTACCGACCCAAAGTACATTCATTAACACATGAAAGGGTGCCATAAGCCTACCGATTCAAGGTACATTTTAGGAAAGATCATTAACTCCTCTTGAAAGGGTGCCATAAGTCTACTGGTTCAAGGTCCATCATTAACCTTCATGGAAGGGTGCCATAAGCCTACCGATCCTAAGGTTCATTAACTTCATTTATGGAAGGGCTACCGATCCCAAGGTTCATTAACATGCATGGAAGGGTGCCATTAGCCTACCGATCCAAGGTACAATATTAGAATAGGTCATAGACTCATCAAGCAAGGGTTACCAACACTAGGTCTATCGGTTCAAGTTCATTAACCCAAGACACATTCATAGTTCATTTATGAAAGGAATGTCATAGGCCTATCGATTCATATTCATTAAGTCAATACACATTCATTATACAAGAGAGGATGCCTAAGCCTACCAACTCAAGATACTTCATTCAAGGTCACATTCATCAATACAATAAAAGGATGCCTTAACCTACCAATTCATGTTATAACATCACATTATAGAAATCCTTCGCATTCTATCATCATTCATGAATGTTAATTGAGAATATGCTTCCAATCATAACACTATTGCATTCTAAGCATGATCATCATACTAACATTGAATTTATATACATATCATTCACATCATAATCATACCTTAACCTTCACATCTTGCCTTTCAAGGCCATGGATCACATTCACCCACACACCTTAGATCAATACAATTAGGAAAGAGTAATAACATAATCTCAACATTCTATATTCATATACACATAAACAATTCACATACTTCATGATCAATCAATTCCCAATCACAAATCATAACTTAAGAATTTGGGGAAAAACATGGGTTCTAGGAAGAAATCATCTTAATTCACCTTTAAATCCACAATTCAATGCAACAAATCCTTTAGAAATTATTTTGAATCGAACCCATGCATAGATTGAAAACTAGGTTTTAGGGGAAACATTTGGAGACTTGAAATCAACTTTGAGATTGACTCCTTGAAAGAAACTAAGTCAAGGATGAAGACTACCATACCTTTTATGGAAGAAATCCATGAAAATCCCTTGAAAAACTTGAAGTCTTGACCTTGGAGGCTTGAATCCTTCACCTCCAATAGAGGTTTCTAGAGAGAGAACTTTTGGAGGGGAGGGGAGGTTTCTAATTTGGGTTTTGAAATAATGAAATCTAAAATAGAGTTAATACTTTAAAAGCTCTTAAAATACTTTAATTAAACTAAAATAACCATCCATTAACTAAACTCAACTTAAAATGAATTTACCAAACCACCCCCATATTGGCCGAACACTTGACAGCATTACAGGTGTGAACCACGACCACCCACCCATGGACCGTGGGTGGGACCACAGGCCTTCCTGAACTTCCGTGGCTTGGGTCAGAGGCTAGCCAAATGGGACCTTGACCTACGGAGCAAGACCACCAGGCATGGATGGACTACGCCCCGTAGGTCCTATCCGTGGTTCACGAGGTCTTGTTATTTGGGGCATATTTGGGGAGCTTTGGGGGTTAGGCTTTAGGGTCCTCCTCAAGGACTCCTAGGGTGGTACTTGGGGAGTCTTACCTTGACGTTTAACCCCTAAACTCCTCAACCGTAGCCCGGGACAACATTTTACACCCTCAAACCCCACATCAACTCAAAGACACACTAGTTAGACTCTAGTTTCACTTATTCATTTTACGGGTCGTTACACACGGCAAGCGGTGAATACACATTATCCTTTAGTTTGATCATGGAGGCGATTACCTATGATCCTTATGTGTTTATGTGGAGGCGAATACCTACATTACACATTAATATGGATATAGAGGTGAATACATATATCACTTTAATATTGATATGGAGGCGAATAACTATATCACCTTAAAATGGACATGGAGGCGAATACCTATGACTCATTAACTTTATGACTTGTGGAGACTCCCCTTGTCCTTATGATTTATTAGTATGTGTGACAAGAGGTTCTTACCCTTGTTTGTATGATTTGATGATATATATGGCTTGAAGTGATTCCCCTTGTCCTTCATGATGAACTAAATATTTATGCCTTGAGGTGACTCCCCCTTACATTTATGAACATGAGCATGACTAGTTTGGATAGTAGGTCTAGATACCTCTCCACGTCATGCATGACTAAGAGGTGATTACCCTTGTCTTTATGATGTTAAGAGATGATGAACATGAATGATGAACCTAAGTGTCTAGCTTAGCATGGGTAGGATTATGGGGTCTTGTTCATGCATGGCACAAGCTTGCTTTAAGGTGACTCATGAGATGTTTTCTCTTATATGATGTATGCTTAGATAGGATTGTGCTATAGTTGTCTTCCTTGACATGATATGATTGACTAAGGTGATAGTTCCCTTGTGTATATGAAGTGAGCTAAGAGTGAGACCAAAGTAGGGTAAATATGACTATGATGACTTCAAGGTTATGCTTAGTGTGAAGGGTGGTATGGGATGCCTTTCATACATTGCATGAGTGTGCTTTGAGGTTACTTAGGATTATGGAATCCTTTATGGTAGAAAAGCTTAAGACTTGACCATGTATATAGGCTATGATTTAGATGACCAAAAAGGGATACTTGGCTTGGGTGGTATTATAGGATGCTATTCATGCTTTGCACTTGTATGCTTTTGAGGTTTACTTGAGAATGGTTCTATTATGGTCTAGATGACTAAGAGTCAATTATGTTTAATATAATTATGACTTATCTCCTATGCTCATTAACTATGTCTTATGTTGACATATGATCATATGATGTTTATGTTGGAGATTATGCTATGGCTATGATGATAATGCTATGACTTATCTCTTATGCTTATGTCTTATGTTGACTAACCATTTTGAGATTCTCTTATGGTGTTGTGCTAGCTATCATACTTGGTACATTTTGTACTAACGCATACTTTGCCTACATTCTAATCAAATGTAGGGTTTCGGAGATTGAGTTCCTTTGGAGGCAAGGTTTCTAAGGAGCTAAAGAGTTGATGATCTTGGTGAGTCCTCATAGCATCGAGGACAGACCAACCATTTCCTTTATGTATTTTATTTCATGTTTTTAAGACTATTGTATGGGTTGTGTCCCAAGAGTGTATTCTAAAAGTTGTATTAGATGATTTGAGACAAAGTATAGAAAGAATTCCGCTTGTTTTTATGAAAATGACTTCAATTGTATAAAGTTTTAAATTTTCCCGTATTTTCAATTATCTTATGTTCATGATATGCTAAGGATTTGTATGAGACCCTTTCGGGGTCAAGTATGTCATGTTACGTCTAGGGGGTACCCTTGGGTCGTGACATTTTAAGAAGAAGAAGAGTAGAAAACCTAAAAAATTGTTTGTTAAAGTGAGAGGAAACCCCTCTATTTCTAGCTAACAAATAGTAGTGTGAAAATATGCTAATTGTGACTTATCAAAAAAAAGTCAAAACTCTTCAAAAAAAAAGTCATTTCTCATCAGAAAAGTCACAACTCTTTGAAAAAATCACAATCATTTGGAAAATTCACAACTCATCATAAATGTCACTACCCGTCAAAAAAGCCACACCCCTTTAGAAAAGTCACATCCCTTTGATGTGAAAAGGTATCTACTTTTAATTTGATACAGTAAATTAAATAAAATAAATAAATTGAATATTTTTAATTAGGAGTATTATAGTAATTCAATATTTAAGTTAGGAGTTCATGCTTTTAAGGCAGTACTAGTTTTTTGACACATGTGTTGCACGAGATTACAAATTCAGAAAATATATGTTATAGTACATAGTATTGCTTATTTAAGCGAAATTTGAATAATAATCTTAGCACAAAATAATATTGTAGATTATTTTGTGAATGTTTAATGTGGATCGTCATATATATCTCTTATTCACGTGAACCTGTGAAGATGATCAATGAAAATTGTATTAGTTAAATGTAATAATGTATATATTTATTTCAATTGGATGTGGTTCAATCATTTAATTAGTTGTATATCACTAATATTACCTTATTGTAACGCCCCTCAAAATGAAATAGGATAATTAGAGCTTCACATGCATGTTAGTAGTTGATAAACCTGTATAAATGCTTGAAAATCAGTTCATAGGTCAGTTTAGTTGAGTTTGAAGTCAAACGTCAAAGAGACGTTCAAGACATTCGGAAATTAGTCGTTTGCGAGCTAGTGTGTTCTAGTGAGTCTTGCATGTTTTTATGTGTTGTTTGGAGTCTAAAATCAGTGGAGCTGACCCTAGTGTCTTAATAAATGTTTTTAGGGTCAAAACGTTTGAATACGACTCCCTGGGACCACCCTAAGGGTCCCCGAGGAGGACCCCAACCTTGGCCAAGCAAGCTGCCAAGGAAGCTTGCAAGTTATGCATAGAGGGAGTAGCTCCGCGTCGCGGACCTGCTCCACCTATGGCAAAAAAGTGTCTCCACGATGCAGAGACATAGCGGACTCTACTATCTCAGAATTTAATTTATAAAAACTTGCGGGAACAACTCCGCGTCACGAACTTGTTTCCCGACGAAATCTGCGAAAATAGAATTCAAGTTTGACTTGTTTAAAAAGGTCCAACTAAGTGAGGGGTACTTTGGGTACTTTGGGGAAGTATTATAATCGGTTATTCTACCTATTTTAGGGTATTTTAAGTGGGTTAAAACCCCAAGACCTAGAATAAGACCCCATTCTTCAAAGTGAACCTTTTCTCTCAAATAAATTCTCTCTCTAGAACTCCATGGAAGCCATTGATGAAGCTTCAAGCTAGGGGATGGGTTCCT
>JAJOOO010001505.1:0-22955 GCA_029582685.1 Solanum piurae | reverse complement strand
CTCCGGGGATCGTTTGACCTTGATAATGGGCCATTTTGGCCGTGAGGGCCAAATGGCCCCATAGGTATGGTCTTAACGGATGTCCAAGTAAAATTTTAGCCTGAATGAGGTCGGAATTCCAGATCACCAAAAAAGATGTTAAACTATAACAGATGAAAATCGGTAAAAGAGGGGGTTTACCTGCTCTGAAGATCGTTTGATCTTGAAAATAGGCCGTTTTGGCCGTGAGTGCCAACTGGCTCCATAGGAAAGGTCTGAACGGATGTCCAGACAAATTTATGGCAAAGATGAGGTCGGAATTTCGGATCACCAAAAAATCCATGGACAATAGCACATGAAAATTGGCAAAATGGGGAGTTTACCTGCTCCGGGGATCGTTTGACCCTGAAAATGGACCGTTTTGGCCGTGAGGGCCAACTGGCTACACAGGTAAAGTCTTAACGGACGTCCACGTAAAATTTTGGCCAAAATGATATCAAAATTCCGGATTACCAAAAAAGATAGTGAACTATAGCATATGAAAATCGATAAAAGTGGGGGTTTACATTCTCTGAGATCGTTTGACTTTGAAAATAGTCCGTTTTGGCTGTTAGGGCCAACTGGCTCCATAAGACTGGTCTTAACAGACGTACGGGTAAAATTTTGGCTAAAATGAGGTCGAAATTATGGATTGCCAAAAAATTCAAGGATTATAGCGCACGAAAATTGGCAAAATGGAGGGTTTACTTGCTCTGGAATCATTTGACCTTGAAAGTGGGTCGTTTTGTCCGTGAGGGCCAACTGGCTTCATAGCTAAGGTCTTAACGGATGTCGAGGTAAAATTTTGGCAAAAATGAGGTTTGAATTCTGGATCACCAAAAAATATGGTGAACCATAGCACATGAAAATCGGTAAAAAGAGGGGGTTTACCTGCTCTAAGATCGTTTGACCTTGAAAATAGGCCGTTTTGGCCGTAAGGGCCAACTGGCTCTATAAGACAAGTCTTAACGGACGTCCGGGTAAAATTTTGGCAAAAATAAGGTCGGAATTATGGATCACCAAAAAAGATCTTAAACTATAACAGATGAAAATCGGTAAAAGAGGGGGCTTACCTGCTCCGGGAGTCGTTTGACCTTCAAAATAGACCGTTTTGGCCGTAAGGGAAAACTGGCTCCATAACTAAGGTCTTAACGGACGTCCAGATAAAAATTTAGCAAAAATGAGGTCGCAATTCTGGATCACCCAAAAATTAATTTACTATAGCGCACGAAAATTGGCAAAATTAGGGGTTTACCTACTTTGGGGATCGTTTTACCTTGAAAATGGTCCGTTTTGGCCGTGAGGGCCAACTGGCTCCATAGATAAGGTCTTGACGGACGTCAATGTAAAATTTTTAAAATACTGAGGTCGGAATTTCTAGATCAACAAAAATGATGGTGAACTATAGCATATGAAAATCGATAAAAAAGGGGATTTACCTGCTTCGAGATCGTTTAACCTTGAAAATAGGCCATTTTGGCCGTGAGGGCCAACTGGTTCCATAGGACAGGTCTTAACGGACGTCCGGGTAAAATTTTGGCAAAAATGAGGTCGGAATTATGGATCGCCAAAATATCAATGGACTATAGCTCACAAAAATTGGCAAAATGGAGAGTTTACTTAATTTGGGAATCGTTTGACCTTGAAAATGGGCAGTTTTGTCCGTGAGGGCCAACTGGCTTCATAGGTAAGGTATTAACGGACATCCAGGTAAAATGTTGGCAAAAATGAGTTTTGAATTCTGGATCACCAAAAAAGATCGTGAACTATAGCATATGAAAATCGGTATAAGAGGGGGTTTACCTGCTCTAGGGAAAGTTTGACCTTGAAAATGGGTCGTTTTGTCCGTGAGGGCCAAATGGCTACATAGGTAAGGTCTTAACGGACATCTAGGTAATATTTTTGCAAAAATGAGGTCGGAATTCTAGATCACCAAAAAAGCCATGGACTATAGCACACGAAAATCAGCAAAATAGGGGGTTTAGCTTCTCCGGGGGTCGTTTGACCTTGGAAATGGGACGTTTTGGCAGTAAGGGCCAACTGGCTCCATAGCTAAGGTCTTAACGGACGTCCAAGTAATATTTTGGCAAAAATGAGGTCGCAATTTTGGATTATCAAAAAATTCATGGACTATAGCGAACGAAAATTGGCAAAATTGGGGGTTTACCTGCTGCGGTGATCTTTTTACCCTGAAAATGGTCCGTTGTGGCCGTGAGGGCCAACTGGCTCCATATGTAAGGTCTTAACGGACGTCCTGGTAAAATTTTAGCAAAACACAGGTTGGAATTCTGGATCACCAAAAATGATAATGAACTATAACACATGAAAATTGGTAAAAGAGGGGATTTACCCGCTCTAGGGATCGTTTGGCTTTGAAAATTAGGGATTTTGGCCGTGAGGGACAACTAGCTTTATAGGTAAGGTCTTAACGGACGTCCAGGTAAAATTTTTGCAAAAATGAGTTCGAAATTCCGTATCACCAAAAAAGATGGTGAACTGTAGCATATGAAAATTGGTAAAAGATGGGTTTACCTGCTTTGGAGATCGTTTGACCTTGCAAATAGGCCGTTTTGGTCGTGAGGGCCAACTGGCTCCATAGGAAAGGTCTTAACGGACGTCCAGATAAATTTTTGGGAAAAATAAGATCGAAATTCTGGATAACCAAAAAATCCATGTACAATATCACACGAAAATTAAGCAAAATGGGGGGTTTACCTGCTCTGGGGATCGTTTGACCTTGAAAATGGGCCGTTTTGGCAGTGAGGGCCAACTGGCTCCACAGGTAAGGTCTTAACGGACGTCTATGTAAAATTTTGGCCAAAATGAGGTCGAAATTCCGGATTACCAAAAACGATAGTGAACTATAGCATATGAAAATCGATAAAATAGGGGGTTTACCTGCTCTGAGATCGTTTGACCTTGAAATTAGGCCGTTTTGGCTGTGAGGGCCAACTGGCTCCATAAAACAGGTCTTAAAGAACGTCCGAGTAAAAATTTGGCTAAAATGAGGTTGGAATTATGGATCGCCAAAATATTTAAGAACTATAGCGCACGAAAATTGGCAGAATGGAGGATTTAGTTGCTCTAGAATCGACCTTGAAAGTGGGCCGTTTTGTTTGTGAGGGCCAACTGGCTCCGTAGGTAAAGTCTTAACAGACGTTCAGGTAAAATTTTGGCCAAAATGTGGTCGGAATTCCAGATCACTAAAAAAGATGGTGAACTATAGGATATGAAAATCGGCAAAGTAGGGAGTTTACCTTCTCCGAGAATCGTTCGTCCTTGAAAATGGGTCGTTTTGGCTGTGAGGGCCAACTGGCTACATAGATAAGGTCTTAACGGACATTTAGGTAAATTTTTTGTAAAAATGAGATTGGAATTCCGGATTCCCCAAATATCAATGGACTATAGCACACGAAAATCGGCCAAATGGGAGGTTTACATTCTCAGAGGGTTGTTTGACCTTTAAAATTGGCCGTTTTGGCTATAAGGGCCAACTGGTTCCATAGCTAAGGTCTTAACGGACGTCAAGGTAAAATTTTGGCCAAAATGAGGTCAAAATTCTGGATTACCATAAAAGATAGTGAACTATAGCATATGAAAATCGATAAAAGAGGGGGTTTACCTGCTCTAAGATTGTTTGACCTTGAAAATAGGCCGTTTTGGACAAGAGGGACAACTGGCTCCATAAGACAAGTCTTGCCGGACGTCCAGGTAAAATTTTGGCAAAAATGAGGTCGTAATTATGGAATGCCAAAAAATTCAAGGACTATAGCGCACGAAAATCGGCAAAATGGAGGATTTAGTTGCTCTGGAATCGACCTTGAAAGTGGGCCGTTTTGTCCGTGAAAGCCAACTGGCTCCATAGGTAAGGTCTTAACGGACGTCTAGGTAAAATTTTGGCCAAAATGTGGTCGGAATTCCGGATCACTAAAACAGATGGTGAACTATAGCATATGAAAATCTGTAAAAGAGGGGGTTTACCTGCTCTGGGATCGTTTGACCTTGAAAATGGTCCGTTTTGGCCGTGAGAGCCAACATGCTCCATAGTTAATGTCTTAACGGATGTCCATGTAAAATTTTAGTAAAAATGAGGGCGGAGTTCCGGATCACCAAAAATTATAGTGAACTATAGCACATGAAAATTGGCAAAAGAGGGGGTTTACCTGCTCTGGGGATCGTTTGACCTTGAAAATGGGCTGTTTTGGCCGTGAAGGCCAACTGGCTCCATAGTTAAGGTCTTAACGAACGTCTAGGTAAATTTTTTGCAAAAATGAGGTCAGAATTTCAGATCACCAAATAATCCATGGACTATAGCACACGAAAATTGGCAATATGGAGGGTTTACCTTCTCCGGGGGTCGTTTGACCTTAAAAATGGGCCGTTTTAGCAATAAGGGAAAACTGGATCCATAACTAAAGTCTTAACGGACGTCCAGGTAAAATTTTAGCAAAAATGAGGACGCAATTCTGGATCACTAAAAAATCCATTTACTATAGCCCACGAAAATCAGCAAAATGGGGGGTTTAGCTACTTCGGGGATCGTTTTACCTTGAAAATAGTCCGTTTTGGCTGTGAGGGCCAACTGGCTCCATAGGTAAGGTATTGAAGGATGTCCATGTAAAATTTTAGCTAAAATGAGGTCGGAATTCCGGATCACCAAAAAAGATGGTGAACTATAGCATATGAAAATCGGTAAAAGAGGGGGCTTACTTGCTCTTGGATCGTTTAACCTTGAAAATAGGCCGTTTTGTCCGTGAGGACAACTAGCTCCATAGGTAAGGTCTTAACGGATGTCCAGATAAAATTTTAGCAAAAACGAGGTCGGAATTCTGGATCACCAAAAAAGATGGTTAACTATAGCATATGAAAATCAGTAAAAGAGGAGGTTTATCTGCTCTGGGGATTGTTTGACCTTGAAAATGGGCCATTTTGTCCGTGAAGGCCAACTGGCTCCATAGCTAACGTCTTAATGAACGTCCAGGTAAAATTTTTGCAAAAACTGAGGTCAAAATTTCGGATCACCAAAAAACAATGGACTATAGCACACAAAAATCGGCATAATAGGGGGTTTACCTACTTCGGGGATCGTTTGACCGTGAAAATGGACCTTTTTGGCCGTGAGGGCCAACTGCCTCCACAGGTAAGGTCTTAACGGACGTCCAGGTAAAATTTTATCAAAAATGAGGTCAGAATTACGGATCACAAAAAAATCCATGGACTATTTAGCACACGAAAATGAGCAAAATGGGTGGTTTACCTGCTCCGAAAGCCGTTTGACCTTCAAAATGAGGAGTTTTGGCCGTAAGGGCCAACTGGCTCCATAACTAAGATTTTAACGGACATCCAGGTAAAATTTTGGCCAAAATAAGGTCGGATTCCGGATCACCAAAAAAGATGTGAAACTATAACAGATGAAAATTGGTAAAAGAGGGGGCTTACGTGCTCTGGAGATCGTTTGACATTAAAAAGGTCGCAATTCTAGATTATCAAAAAATCCATTGACTATAGCGCACGAAAATTGGCAAAATTGGGGGTTTATCTGCTTCGGTGATTGTTTTATCATGAAAATGGTCTGTTTTGGCCGTGAGGGCCAACTGGCTCCATAGGTAAGGTCTTAACAGACGTCCAGGTAAATTTTGGCAAAAATGAGGTCGGAATTCTGGATCACCAAAAAAGAGGGTGAACTATAGCAAATGAAAATCGGTAAAAGAGGGGGTTTACATGCTCTAGGGATCGTTTGACCTTGAAAATGGGCCGTTTTGTCCGTGAGGGCCAACTGGCTCCGTAGGTAAGGTCTTAACGGACGTCCAGGTAAAATTTGGCCAACATGAGGTCGAAATTCTGGATCACCCAAAAAGATGGTGAACTATAGCATATGAAAATCGGTAAAAGAGGGGGTTTACCTGCTCTTGGGATCGTTTGACCTTGAAAATGGGCCGTTTTGGCCGTGAGGGGAAACTGGCCCCATAGTTAAGGTTTAAATGGACGTCCAGGTAAAGGTATTGCAAAAATGTGGATGAAATTTTGGATCACCAAAATATCAATGGACTATAGCACCCGAAAATCGGAAAAAAAATGGGGTTTATCTGCTCCGGGGATTATTTGACCGTGAAAATCAACCGTTTTGGCCGTGAGGACCAACTACCTCCGAAGGTAAGGGCTTAATGGACGTCCAGGGTAAAATTTTAGCAAAAATGAGGTCAGAAGTTCGGATAACAAAAAAATCCATAGACTATATAGCGCACAAAAATTGGCAAAATGGGAGGTTTACCTGCTCTGGGGATCGTTTGACCTTCAAAATGGGCCGTTTTGGCAGTAAGGCCCAACTCGCTCCATAACTAAGGTCTTAACGGACGTCCATGTAAAATTTTGGTAAAAATGAGGTCGCAATTCTGGATCACCAAAAAATACATTTACTAGAGCGCATGAATATCTGCAGAATGGGGGGTTTACCTACTTCGGGGATCGTTTTACTTTGAAAATGGTCCGTTTTGGTCGTGAGGGCCAACTAGCTCCATAGGTAAGGTCTTGATGTTCGTTCATGTAAAATTTTAGCAAAAATGAGGTCAGAATTCCGGATCACCAAAAAATATAGTCAATTATAGCACATGAAAATCGGTAAAAGAGGGGTTTACCTGCTATGGGGATCGTATGACCTTGAAAATGTTCCGTTTTGGCCGTGAGGGCCAATTGGCTCGATATGTAAGGTCTTAACGGACGTCCTAGTAAAATTTTAGCAAAAAACAGGCTGGAATTCTGGATCACCAAAAATGATGGCGAACTATAACACATGAAAATAGGTAAAAGAGGGGATTTACCTGCTCTAGGGATAATTTGACTTTGAAAATGAGCCATTTTGGCCGTGAGGGACAACTAGATCCATAGGTAAGGTCTTAACGGACGTCCAGGTAATATTTTGGCAAAAATGAGATCGAAATTCTGTATCACCAAAAAAGATGGTGAACTGTAGCATATGAAAATTGGTAAAAGATGGGTTTACTTGCTCTGGGGATCGTTTGACCTTGAAAATGGGCCCTTTTGGCCATGAGGGCCAGCTTGCTCCATTGGTAAAGTCTTAACGGACATCTAGGTAAAGTATTTGCAAAAATGTGGTCAGAATTCTAGATCAACAAAAAATCAATGGACTATAGCACACGAAAATTGGCAAAATGGGGGTTTTACTTTCTCCGGGATCGTTTGACCTTGAAAATAGGTCGTTTTGGCCGTAAGGGCCAACTGGCTCCATAGCCAAGGTCTTAACGGACGTCCATGTAATATTTTAGCAAAAATGAGGTCGCAATTCCGTATTATCAAAAAATCCATTGACAATAGCACATGAAAATTGGCAAAATTGGGGGTTTATCTACTTCGGTGATTGTTTTATCATTAAAATGGACCGTTTTGGTCGTGAGGGCCAACTGGCTCCATAGGTAAGGTCTTAATGGACGTCCATATATATTTTTATCAAAAATGAGGTTGGAATTCCGGATCTCCAAAAATGATAGTGAACTACAACACATGAAAATGTGTAAAAAAGGGGGTTTACCTGCTCTAGAGATCGTTTGACCTTGAAAATGGGCCGTTTTGGCCGTGAGGACCAACTGGATCCTTAGGTAAGGTCTTAACAGACGTCCAGGTTAAATTTTGGTAAAAATTAGGTTGGAATTCTAGATCACCAAAATATATGGTTAACTATAGCACATGAAAATCGGTAAAAGAGAGGGTTAATCTGCCCTGGGGATCGTTTGAGCTTGAAAATAGGCCGTTTTGGCCGTGAGGGCTAACTGGCTCCACAAGTAAGGTCTTAACGGACATCTAGGTAAAATTTTTGCAAACATGAGATGGGAATTCCGGATCACCAAAAAATCCATTAACTATAGCACACGAAAATTGGCAAAATGGTGGGTTTACCTGCTCCGGGGATCGTTTGACCTTGGAAATAGACCGTTTTGGCCGTGAGGGTCAAATGGCTCCAAAGGTAAGGTCTTAACGGATATCCAGGTAATATTCTGGCAAAAATAAGGTCGAAATTCTGGATCGCCAAAAAATCCATGGACCATAGCACACGAAAATTGACAAAATGGAGGGTTTACTTGTTCCAGGAATCGTTTGACCTTGATGATGGCCCGTTGTGTTCATGAGGGCCAACTGGCTCCATATGTTATGTCTTAACGGGCTTCCAGGTATAATTTTGGAAAAACTGAGGTCGGAATTCTGGATCACCAAAAAAGATGGTGAACTATAACACATGAAAATCAGTAAAATAGGGGGTTTACCTGCTCTGGGGATCGTTTTACCTTCAAAATGGGCCGTTTTGGCCGTAAGGGCCAACTGGCTCCATAACTAAGGTCTTAACAGACGTTCAGGTAAAATTTTGGGAAAAATGAGGTCGCAATTCCGGATCACCAAAAAATTCATTTAATATAGCGCAGGAAAATCGGTAAATTTGGGGTTTATCTACTTCGGGGATCGTTTAACTTTGAAAATGGTCCGTTTTGGCCGTGAGGGCCAACTGACTCCATAGGTAAGGTCATAAAGGACGTCCATGTAAAAGTTTAGCAAAAATGAGGTCGGAATTCTGGATAATAAAAAATGATGGTGAACTATAGCACATGAAAATCGGTAAAAGACGGGGTTTACACGCTCTGGAATCGTTTGCCCTTGAAAATGGTCCATTTTGGCTGTGAGGGACTACTGGCTCCATAGGTAATGTCTTAACGGATGTCCAGGTAAACTTTTAGCAAAAATGAGGTCGAAATTCCGGATCACCAAAAAAGATGGTGAACTGTAGCGTATGAAAATCTTATAAAGATGGGGTTTACCTGCTCTAGGGATCGTTTGACCTTGAAAATGGGACGTTTTGGCAGTAACGGCCAACTGGCTCCATAGCTAAGGTCTTAACGAACGTCCAAGTAATATTTTAGCAAAAATAAGGTCGCAATTCCCAATTATCAAAACATCCATTGACTATATAGTACACAAAAATTGGCAAAATTGGGGTTTACCTGCTTCGGTGATTGTTTTACCTTGAAAATGGTCTGTTTTGGCCGTGAGGGCCAACTGGCTCTATAGGTAAATTCTTAACAGACGTCCAGGTAAATTTTGTCAAAAATAAGGTCAAAATTCTGGATCACCAAAAAAGATGGCGAACTATAGCACATGAAAATCGGTAATAGAGGGGGTTTGCATGCTCTGTGAACCTTTTGACCTTGAAAATCAGTTGTTTTATTCGTGAGGACAACTGGCTCCACAGGTAAGGTCTTAACGAACATCCAAGTAAATTTTATGGAAAAATGAGGTCGAAATTCCTAATCACAAAAAAATCCATGGACTATAGCAAACGAAAATTAGCAAAATGGGGGGTTTACCTGCTCCGGGGGTCAACTGGCTCCATAACTAACGTCTAAACGGATGTCCAGATAAAATTTTGGCAAAAATGAGGTCAGAATTCCGAATCACCAAAAAATATGGTGTACTATAGCAAATGAAAATTTGTAAAAGAGAGGGTTTACCTGCTCTGGGGATCGTTTGAGCTTGAAAATGGGCCATTTTAGCCGTGACGGACAACTGGCTCGATAGGTAAGGTCTTGACAGACATCCAGGTAAAATTTAGGCAAAAATGTGGTCAGAATTATGAATCACCAAAAATAGATGGTGAACTATAGCATATGAAAATTGGCAAAAGAGGGGGTTTACCTACTCTGGGATCGTTTGACCTTTAAAATGGGTCGTTTTGGCCGTGAGGGCCAACTGGCTCCATAGTTAAGGTCTTAACGGACGTCTAGGTAAAACTTTTGCAAAAATTAGTTCGAAATTCTGGATCACAATAAATCCATGGACTATAGCACAGGAAAATCGGCAAAGTAAGGAGATTACCTGCTCCGGGGATCGTTTGACCTTGAAAATGGGCTGTTTTGTCCGTGAGGGCCCACTGGCTCCATAGATAAGGTCTTAACGGACGTCCAAGTAAAATTTTGGCAAAACAAAGGTCGGAATTCTGGATCGCCAAAAATTCCGTTGACTATAGCGCACGAAAATCGGCAAAATGGGGGGGGGGTGTACCTTCTCCGGAGATCGTTTGACATTGAAAATGGATCGTTTTGTCCATGAGGGCCAACTAGCTACATAGATAAGGTCTTAACGGACGTACAGTTAAAATTTTGTAAAAATGAGGTCGAAATTTCGCATCACCTAAAAATCCATGTACAATAGCACATGAAAATCGGTTAAATGGGGGGTTTACCTGCTCCAGGGCTCATTTGACCTTGAAAATGGAAAGTTTTGGCCGTGAGGGCCTATTGGCTCCATAGGGAAGGTCTTAAGGACATCCAGGTAATATTTTGGCAAAAATGAGGTCGAAATTCCGGATAGCCAAAAAATCCATGGTCTATAGCGCATGAAAATTGGCAAAGTAGAGATTTTACCTACTATGGGGATCGTTTGACCTTGAATATGGGCCGTTTTGTCCGTGAGGGCCAACTGGCTCCATAGATAAGGTCTTAACGGACGTCCAGGTAAAATTTTGGCAAAAATAAGGTCGAAATTCTGGATCTCCAAAAATTCTATTGTCTATAGCGCACGAAAATCAGCAAAATGGAGTGTTTATCTGCTCTGGAGTTAGTTTGACCTTGAAAATCGATCGTTTTGTCCGTGAGGGCCAACTTGCTCCATAGGTAAGGTCTTGACGGAAGTCCAGGTAAAATTTTGGCAAAAATGAGGTCAGAATTCCGGATCACAAAAAAGATGGTGAACTATAACACATGATAATTGGTAAAAGAGAGGGTTTACCAGCATTAGGGATCGTTTGACTTTGAAAATGGGTCGTTTTCATTGTGAGGACCAACTAGCTCCATAGGTAAGGTCTTAACGGACGTCCAGGTAAAAAATTTGCTAAAATGAGGTCGCAATTCTGGATCACCAAAAAATCCATGGATTATAGCACATGAAAATCGGCAAAATGGGGGTTTGCCTACTCCGGTAATCATTTGAGCTTGAAAATGGGCCGTTTTGGCCGTGAGAGCCAAATGGCTCCATAGGTACGCTCTTAATGGACATATACGTAAAATTTTACAAAAATGAGGTCGGAATTCCGGATCACCAAAAAATCCATTGACTATAGCACACGAAAATCGGCAAAATGGGGAGTTTATCTGCCCCGAGGGTCGTTTGACCATGAAAATGGACCATTTTGGCCGTAAGGTGCAACCGGCTCCACAGCTAGGGTCTTAACGTCGTCCAGGTAAAATTTTGGCAATATTGAGGTCGAAATTCCGGAATACTAAAAAATCCATTGACTATATTGCACTAATATGGCCAAAATTGGTGGTTTACCTGCTCCGGGGATCGTTTTACCTTTAAAATAGTCTGTTTTGGCCGTGAGGGCCAACTGGCTCCGTAGGTAAGGTCTTAACGGATGTCCAGGTAAAATTTTAGCAAAAATGAGGTAGTAATTCCGGATCACCAAAAATTATTGTGAACTATAGCGCATGAAAATCAGTAGAAGAGGGGATTTACCTACTCCGGGGATCGTTTGACCTTGAAAATGGGCCCTTTTGGCCGTGAAGGCCAACTGGCTCCATAGGTAAGGTCTTAACGAATGTCCAGTTAAAATTTTGGCAAAAATGAGGTCGAAATTTTGAATCGCCAAATAATCCACAGACTACAGCGCATTAAAATAGGCAAAGTAGGGAGTTTACCTTCTCCGAGAATCGTTTGACCTTGAAACTGGGTTGTTTTGTCTGTGAGGGCCAATTGGCTCCATAGGTAAGGTTTGAACGGACGACCAGGTAAAATTTTGACAAAAATGAGGTCGAAATTTTGTATCGCCAAAAATTCCATTGACTATATCGCATGAAAATTGGTAAAATAGAGGATTCACCTTTTTCGGGGATCGTTTGACCTTGAAAATGGACAATTTTATCCGTGAGGGCCAACTAGCTTTATAGGTAAGGTCTATACGGACGTCCAGTTAAAATTTTGGCAAAAATGAGGTCGAAATTCCGGATCACCAAAAAATCCATGGACAAAAGCACACGAAAATTGGCAAAATAGGGGATTTACCTGCTCCGGGGATCATTTGACCTTAAAAATGGACCGTTTTGGCCGTGAGGGCCAACTGCCTCCATAGGTAAGGTCTTAACGGACGTCCAGGTAAAATTTTGGCCAAAATGAGGTCAGAATTCCTGATCACCAAAAAAGATGTCAAACTATAACAGATGAAAATCGGTAAAAGAGGGGGTTGACCTGCTCTGGAGATCGTTTGACCGTGAAAATAGGCCGTTTTGGTAGTGAGGGCCAACTAGCTCCAAAGAAAAGGTCTTAACGGACGTCCAGATAAATTTTTGGCAAAAATGAGGTCGGAATTCTGGATCACCAAAAAATCCATGGACAATAGCACACAAAAATTGGCAAAATGGGAGGTTTACCTGCTCCGAGGATCGTTTGACCTTGAAAATGGGCCATTTTGGCCGTGAGGGCCAACTGGCTCCAGAGGTAAGGTTTTAACGGACATCCATGTAAACTTTTAGCAAAAATGAGATCGAAATTCTGGATAATAAAAAATGATGGTGAACTCTAGCATATGAAAATTGATAAAGGAAGGGCTTTACTTGCTCTAGGGATCGTTTGACATTGAAAACGGGCAATTTTGGACGCGAGGGCCAACTGGCTCCATAGGTAAGGTCTTAACGGAGGTCCAGGTAAATTTTTTGCAAAAACGTGTTCGGAATTCCAGATCACCAAAAAATACATGGACTATAGCACCCGAAAATCGGCAAAATAGGGGGTTTAACTGCTCCGGGGTTCGTTTGACCTTGAAAAAAGACCAATTTTGCCGTAAGGGCCAACTGGCTCCATAGGTAAGGTCTTAACGGACGTCCATGTAAAATTTTGGAAAAAATGAGGTCGGAATTCCAGATCGCCAAAAAATCCACAGATTATAGTGTACGAAAATTGGCAAAATAGGGGGTTTACTTGCTTCGGGGATGGTTTGACCTTAAAAATGGGTTGTTTTCTCCGTGAGGGCCAATTGGCTCCATAGGTAAGGTCCTAACGAACGTCCAGGTAAAATTTTGGCAAAAATGAGGTCGGGATTCCGGATCACCGAAAAATATGGTGGACTATAGCAAATGAAAATGGATAAAAGAAGGGGTTTACCTGCTCTGGGGATCGTTTGAGCTTGAATATGGGTCATCCTGTCCGTGAGGGCCAACTGGCTCCATAGGTAAGGTTTTGACGGACGTCTAGGAAAGATTTTGGCAAAAATGTGGTTGAAATTCCGGATCACCAAAAAAGATGATGAACTATAGCATATGAAAATCTATAAAAGAGGGGGGTTTACGTGCTCTGGGGATCGTTTGCACTTGAAAATGGGTCATTTTGGCCGTGAGGGTCAACTGGCTCCATAGGTAAGGTCTTAACGGACGTCTAGGTAAAAATTTTACAAAAATAAGTTCGGAATTTCGGATCACAAAATAAAATCCATGGACTATAGCACACTAAAATCGACAAAATAGGGGTTTAACTGCTCCGGGGCTCATTTGACCTTGTAAATGGGCCGTTTTGGCCGTGAGGGCCAACTAGCTCCATAGGTAAGGTCTTAAAGGACGTCCAGGTAATATTTTGGCAAAAATGAGGTCGGAATACTGGATCGCCAAATAATCCATAGACTATAGCGTATGAAAATCAGCAAAGTAGGGAGTTTACCTTCTACGGGGATCGTTTGACCTAAAAAATGGGCCGTTTTGTCCGTGAGGGCCAACTGGCTCCATAGGTAAGGTCTTAACGGATAACCAGGTAAAATTTTGACAAAAATGAGCTCAAAATTTTGGATCGCTAAAAATTCCATTGACTATAGTGCATGAAAATCGGCCAAATTGGGGATATACCTTCTCCGGGGATCGTTTGACCTTGAAAATGGATCATTTTGTCCGTGAGAGCCAATTGGCTCCATAGGTAAGGTCTTAACGGACGTCCAGTTAAAATTTTGGCAAAAATGAGGTCGTAATTTTGGATCACCAAAAGATCTATGGACAATAGCACACGAAAATTGGCAAAATGGGGGGTTTACCTGCTCCGGGGATCGTTTGACCTTGAAAATGAGTCGTCTTCGCCATGCGGGACAACTGGCTCCAAAGGTAAGGTCTTAACAAACGTCCAAGTAAAAATTTTGCTAAAATGAGGTCGAAATTTTGGATCACCAAAAAATCCATGGACTATCAGACACAAAAATTGGTAAGATGGGAGGTTTACCCACTCCAAGTATAGTTTGACCATGAAAATGGGTCGTATTGGCCGTGAGGGCCAACTGGCTCCATAGGTAAGGTCTTAACGGACGTCCAGGTAAATTTTGGCAAAAATGAGCTCGGAATTCTGGATCACCAAAAAAGATGGTGAGCTACAGCACACGAAAATTGGTAAAAGAGGGGGTTTACATGCTCCGGAGATCGTTTGACCTTTAAAATGGACCGTTTTGTCCGTGAGGGTGAACTGGCTCCATAAGTAAGGTCTTAACGGACGTCCAGGTAAATTTTTTGAAAAAATGAGGTCGGAATTCCGGATTATGAAAAAATCCATGGACTATAGCACACTAAAATTGGCAAAATGGGGGTTTACCTGCCTAGGGGGTCGTTTAGCCTTCAAAATGGATCGTTTTGGCTGTAAGGGCCAACTGACTCCATAACTAAGGTCTTAACAGACGTATAGGCAAAATTTTGGCAAAAATGTGGTCGCATTTTTCGATCATCAAAAAATACATTTACTATAGCGCAAAAAAATCGACAAAATAGGGGTTTTACCTACTCCATGGATCGTTTTGGCTATGAGGACCAACTGGCTCCACAGGTAAGGTCTTAACATATGTCCATGTAAAACTTTAGCAAAAATGAGGGCGGAATTTCGGATCACCAAAAATGATGGTGAACTATAGCACATGAAAGTCGGTAGAAGATGGGGTTTACCTGCTCTGGAGATCGTTTAACCTTGAAAATGGGCATTTTTTGGCGGTCAGGGCCATCTGGTTCCATAGGTAAGGTCTTAACGGACATTCAGGAAAAAAAATTTCAAAATTGAGGTCAAAATTTTGGATCAAGAAAAAATCCATGGACTATAGCTCACGAAAATCGATAAATTGGGGGGTTTACCTGTTCTGTGGGTCGTTTGACCTTCAAAATGGACCGTTTTGGCCGTAAAGGCCAACTGGCTCCATAAATAAGGTCTTAACGGACGTCCAGGTTAAATTTTAGCAAAATGAGGTCGCAATTCCGGATCACCAAAAAATCCATAGACTATATAGCACATGAAAATCGGCAAAATGGGGGTTTGCCAGCTTCGAGAATCATTTGACCTTGAAAATGGGTTGTTTTGGCTGTGAGGGCCAACTGGCTCCATATGTAAGGACTTAACGGACGTCCAGGTAAAAGTTTGGCAAAAATGAGGTTGGAATTTTGGATCACCGAAAAATATGGTGAACTATAGCATATGAAAATCGGTAAAAAAGGGGGTTTACCTGCCCTGGGATCGTTTGAGCTTGCAAATTGGCCGTTTTGGCCGTGAGGGCCAAATGGCTCCATAGGTAAGGTCTTAACGGACGTCTAGGTAAGATTTTTGCAAAAATTAGGTCAGAATTTCGAATCACCAAAAAATCTATTGACTATAGTACACGAAAATTGGCAAAATGGAAAGTTTATCTGCCTCGGGGGTCATTTGACCTTTAAAATGGGCCGTTTTGGCCGTAAGGGCCAACTGGCTCCCTATCTAGGGGGTATTAACGTCGTCCAGGTAAAATTTTGGTAATAATGAGGTCGCAATTCTTAATTACCAAAAAATCCATTGACTATATTGCACGAAAATCGGCAAAATTGGAGGTTTACCTGCTCCGGGGATCATTTTACCTTTAAAATAGTCCGTTCTGGCCGTGACGGCCAACTGGCTCCATAGGTAAGGTCTTAACGGACGTCCATGTAAAATTTTAGCAAAAATGAGGTTGGAATTTCGGATTACCAAAAATTATGGTGAACTATAACACATGAAAATCAGTAAAAGATGAGGTTTACCTGCTCCGGGGATTGTTTGACGTTGAAAATGGGCCGTTTTGGCCGTGAGGACCAACTGGCTCCATAGGTAAGGTCTTAACGGACTTCTAGGTAAAAGTTTTGCAAAAATGAGTTCGGAATTCTGGATCACAAAAAAATCCATGGACTATAGCGCATGAAAATCGGTAAAGTAGGGAGTTTACCTGCTCTGGGGATCGTTTGATCTTGAAAATTGGTCTTTTTATCTGTGAGGGCCAACTGGCTCCATAGATAAGGTCTTAACGGACGTCCAGGTAAAATTTTGCAAAAATAAGGTCAAAATTTTGGATCGCCAAAAATTCCATTTACTATATCGCATGAAAATCGGCAAAATAGGGGGTTTACCTGCTCTGGGGCTCATTTGACCTTTCAAATGGGCATTTTTTGCCGTGATGGCCTATTGGCTCTATAGGGAAGCTCTTAACGGACGTCTAGGTAAAATTTTGGCAAAAATGAGGGATCGTTTGACCTTGAAAATTGGCCGTTTTGTCCATGAGGGTCAACTGGCTCCATAGATAAGGTCTTAACGGACGTCCAGGTAAAATTTTGGCATAAATAAGGTCCGAATTCTGAATCGCCAAAAATTCCATTGACTATAGCGCACGAAAATCGGCAAAATGGGGGGTTTACCTTCTCCAGAGATCATTTGACCTTGAAAATGGATCGTTTTGTCCGTGAGGGCCAACTGGATCCATAGGGAAGGTCTTAACGGACGTCCAGTTAAAAATTTAGCAAAAATGAGGTCGGAATTTCCGATCACCAAAAAATACATGGACTATAGCAAATGAAAATCGGCAAAATGGAGGGTTTACCTGCTCCGGGGGTTGTTTGTCCTTCAAAATGGGCCGTTTTCATCGTAAGGGCGAACTGGCTCCATAACTAACGTCTAAACGGACGTCCAGATAAATTTTTTGCAAAAATGAGGTCAGAATTCTGGATCAAAATGGGGGGGGGGGGGGTTCACCTGCTCCGGAGATCGTTTGACCTTGAAAATGGATTGTTTTGTCTGTGAGGGCCAACTGTCTCCATAGGTAAGGTCTTAACGGACGTCCAGTTAAAAGTTTGTAAAAATGAGGTCGTAATTTCGGATCACCAAAAAATCCATGGACAATATCACACGAAAATTGGCTAAATGGGGGGTTTACCTGCTCCGTGGCTCATTTGACCTTGAAAATGGGAAGTTTTAGCCGTGAGGGCCTACTAGCTCCATAGGGAATGTCTTAACAGACGTCTAGGTTAAATTTTGGCAAAAATGAGGTCGAAATTCTGGATCGCCAAAAAATCCATGGTCTATAGCGCATGAAAATCAGCAAAGTAGAGAGTTTACCTGCTCTGGGGATCGTTTGACCTTGAAAATGGGCCATTTTGTCCGTGAGGGCCAACTGGCTCCATAGATAAGGTCTTAACGGACGTCTAGGTAAAATTTTGGCAAAAATAAGGTCAGAATTCTAGATCTCCAAAAATTCCATTGACTATAGCGCTAGAAAATCAGAAAAAATGGGGGGTTTACCTGCTCCAGAGATAGTTTGACCTTTAAAATGGATCGTTTTGTCCGTGAGGGCCAACTGGCTCCATAAGTAATCTCTTAACAGACGTCCAGCTAAAATTTTGTCCAAAATGAGGTCGAAATTCTGGACTACCAAAAAATCCACGGACAATAGCAAACGAGAATCGTCAAAATGGGGGATTTACCTGCTCCGGGGATCGTTTGACCTTGCAAATGGGCCATTTTGGCTGTGAGGGCCAACTGGCTCCATAGGTAAGCTCTTAACGGACGTCCAAATAACTTTTTGGCAAAAATGAGGTCGGAATTCCAAATCACTAAAAAATTCATGGACAATAGCACACGAAAATTGGAAAAATAGGGGGTTTACTTGCTCCGGGGATCGTTTGACCTTGAAAATGAGCCGTTTTTGCCGTGAGGGCCAATTGGCTCCATAGGTAAGGTCTTAACAGACGTCCATGTAAAATTTTGGCCAAAATAAGGTCGGAATTCTGGATCACTAAAAAAGATGGTGAACTGTAGCATATGAAAATCGGTAAAGGAGGGGCTTTACTCGTTCTGGGATCGTTTGACCTTGAAAATGGGCAATTTTGGTCGTGAGAGCCAGTTGGCTTCATAGGTAAGGTCTTAACAGACTTCCAGGTAAAATATTTGCAAAAACGAGTTTGGCATTTTGGATCACCAAAAAATCCATGCACTATAGCACACGAAAATCGGCAAAATAGGGGGTTTACCTGCTCCGGGGCTCATTCAACCTTGAAAAAATATGGTGTTTTTTGTGAGGGCCAACTTGCTCCATAGGTAAGGTCTTAACGGACGTCCAGGTATAATTTTGGCAAAAATAAGGTAGGTATTCCGGATCACCAAAAAATATGGTGGACTAGAGCAAATTGAAATCGGTAAAAGAGGGGGTTTACCCGCTCTGGGGATCCTTTGAGCTTAAAAATGGGCCGTTTTGGCCGTGAGGGTCAGCTAGCTCCATAGGTAAGGTCTTTACGGACGTCAAGGTAAAATTTTGGCAAAAATGAGGTCGGAATGTCGGATTGCCAAAAAAGATGGTGAACTATAGCATGTGATAATCGATAAAAGAGGGGCTTTACCTGCTCTAGGGATCGTTTGACCTTGAAAATGGGTCGTTTTCACCGTACGGGCCAACTGGCTCCAAAGGTTAATGTCTTAACGAACGTCCAGGTAAAAGTTTTGCTAAAATGAGGTCAAAATTCTGGATCACCAAAAAATCCATGGACTATCGCACACGAAAATTGGTAAGATGGCAGGTTTACCCACTCCAAGGATAGTTTGACCATGAAAATGGGTCGTATTGGCCGTGAGGGCCACCTGGCTCCATAGGTAAGGTCTTAACGGACGTCCAGGTAAATTTGGGCAAAAATGAGATCGGAATTCTGGATCACCAAAAAAGATGGTGAGCTATAGCACATGAAAATCGGTAAAAGAGGGGGTTTACATGTTCTGGGATCGTTTGACCTTTAAAATGGGCCGTTTTGTCTGTGAGGGTCAACTGGCTCCATAGGTAAGGTCTTAATGGACGTCCAGGTAAATATTTTGCAAAAATGAGGTCGGAATTCTGGATCACAAAAAAATCCATGGACTATAGCACACAAAAATTGGCAAAATGGGGGTTTACCTGCTCCGAGGGTGTTTGACCTTCAAAATGGGTCGTTTTGGCTGTAAGGGCCAACTGACTCCATAACTAAGATCAGAACGGACGTCCAGGTAAAATTTTGGCAAAAATGAGGTCTCAATTTTGGATCATCAAAAAATGCATATACTATAGCGCACAAAAATTGGCAAAATGAGGGGTTCACCTACTCCGTGGATCGTTTTACCTTGAAAATGGTCCGTTTTGGCCGTGAGGGCCAACTGGCTCCATAGGTAAGGTCTTAAAAGATGTCTAGGTAAAATTTTAGCAAAAATGAGGTTGTAATTCCGAATCACCAAAAATTATGGTGAACTATAGCACATGAAAATCAGTAAAAAAGAGGGTTTACATGCTCCGGGGATCGTTTGACCTTGAAAATGGGTCGTTTTGGCCGTGAAGGCCAACTGGTTCCATAGGTAATGTCTTAACGGAAGTCCAGTTAAAATTTTCGAAAAAATGAGGTGGGAATTTCGGATTGCCAAAAAATCCATGGACTATAGCGCACAAAAATCAGTATAGTGGGGGATTTACCTTCTTCGGGGATCGTTTGACCTTGAAAATGGATCGTTGTTTATGTGAAGGCCAACTAGCTCCATAGGTAAAGTCTTAACGGACGTCCAGTTAAAATTTTGGCAAAAATGAGGTAAGAATTCTGGATCACCAAAAAATCTATGGACAAATGCACATGAAAATTGGCAAAATGGGGGATTTACCTGCTCCGGGGATCATTTGACCTTGAAAATGGACCTTTTGTCCGTGAGGGCCAACTGCCTCCATATGTAAGATCTTAACGGACGTCCAAGTAAAATTTTGGCCAAAATGAGATCGGAATTCCGAATCACCAAAAAAGATGTTAAACTATAACAAATGAAAATCGGTAAAAAAGGGGGTTGAACTGCTCTGGTGATTGTTTGACTGTAAAAATAGGCCGTTTTGGCAGTGAGGGCCAACTGGCTCCAAAGAAAAGGTCTTAACGGACGTCCAGATAAATTTTTGGCAAATATGAGGTCGAAATTCCGGATCACCAAAAAATCCATGGACAATAGCACACGAAAATTGGCAAAATGTGGGGTTTACCTGCTTCGGGGATTGTTTGACTTTGAAAATGGGCCATTTTAGCCGTGAGAGCCAACTGGCTCCAGAGGTAAGGTCTTAACAGACATCCAAGTAAAATTTTGGCCAAAATGAGGTCAGAATTCCGGATCCCCAAGAAAGATGGTGAACTCTAGCATATGAAAATCGGTAAAGGAGGGGCTTTACTTGCTCTGGTGATCGTTTGACATTGAAAACGGGCAATTTTGGTCGTGAAGGCCAACTGGATCTATAGGTAAGGTCTTCACGGACGTCCAGGTAAAATTTTTGCAAAAATGAATTCGGAATTCCGGATCACCAAAAAAATCCATGGACTATAGCACCCGAAAATCGGAAAAATGGGGGGTTTAACTACTCCGGGGCTCGTTTAACCTTGAAAAAAGGATGATTTAGCCGTGAGGGCCAACTGGCTCCATAGGTAAGGTCTTAACGGACGTCTAGATAAAAATTTTGCAAAAATAAGTTTGGAATTCTGGATCACAAAAAAAATCCATGGACTATAGCACACTAAAATTGGCAAAATAGGGGGTTTAACTGCTCCGGGGCTCATTTGACCTTGAAAATGGGCCATTTTAGTCGTGAGGGCCAACTGGCTCCATAGGTAAGGTCTTAACGGACGTCCAGGTAATATTTTGGCAAAAATGAGGTCAGAATTCTGGATCCCCAAAAAATCTATAGACTATAGCGCATGAAAATCAGCAAAGTAGGGAGTTTACCTACTACGGGGATCATTTGACCTTGAAAATGGGTTGTTTTGTCCGTGAGGGCCAACTGGCTCCATAAGTAAGGTCTTAATGTATGTCCAGGTAATATTTTGGCAAAAATGAGGTCGGAATTATGGATCGCCAAAAATTACATTGCCTATAGCGCACGAAAATTGTCAAAATGGGGGGTTTACCTTCTCCGGGGATCGTTTGACCTTGAAAATGGATCGTTTTGTCCGTGAGGGCCAACTGTCCCCATAGGTAAGGTCTTAACGGACGTCCAGTTAAATTTTTGGCAAAAATGAGGTTGGAATTTTGGATCACCAAAAAATCTATGGACAATAGCACACGAAAATTGGTAAAATTGGGGGTTTACCTGCTCCGGGGATCGTTTGACCTTGAAAATGGGCCGTTTTCGCCGTGAGGGCCAATTGGCTCCATAGGTAAGGTCTTAACAGATGTCCATGTGTAATTTTGGCCAAATTATGGTCGGAATTCAAAATCACCAAAAAAGATGGTGAACTATAGCATATGAAAATTGGTAAAGGAGGGGCTTTACTTGCTCTGGGATCGTTTGACCTTGAAAATGGGTAATTTTGGTCGTGAGGGCCAGCTGGCTCCATTGGTAAGGTTTTAACGGACGTCCAGGTAAAAGTTTTGCAAAAATGAGGTCGAAATTATGGATCACCAAAAAATCCATGGACTATCGCACACAAAATTGGTAATATGGGAGGTTTGCCCGCTCCAAGGATACTTTGACCGTGAAAATGGGTCGTATTTGTCGTGTGGGCCAACTGGCTACATAAGTAAGGTCTTAACGGACGTCCAGGTAAATTTTGGCAAAAATGTTGTCGGAATGCTGGATCACCAAAATAGATGGTGAGCTATAGCACATGAAAATCCGTAAAAGAGGGGGTTTACATGCTCTGGGGATCGTTTGATCTTTAAAATGGGCCGTTTTGTCCGTGAGGGTCAACTGGCTCCATAGGTAAGGTCTTAACAGATGTTCAAGTAATTTTTTTGCAAAAATGAGGTCGGAATTCTGGTTCACGAAAAAATCCATGGACTATAGCACACTAAAATCGGCAAAATGGGGTTTACTTGCTCCGGGAGTCGTTTGACCTACGAAATGGGCCGTTTTGGCTGTAAAGGCCAACTGACTCCATAACTAAGGTCTTAACGGACGTTCAGGTAAAATTTTGTCAAAAATAAGGTCGCAATTTTGGATCATCAAAAGATCTATGCACTATAGCACATGAAAATCGCCAAAATGGGGATTTGCCTGCTCCGAGAATCATTTGACCTTGAAAATGGGCTATTTTGGCCATGAGGGCCAACTGGCTCCATAGGTAAGATCTTAACGGACGTCCAGGTAAAATTTTGGCAAAAATGAGGTTGGAATTTCGGATCACCAAAAAATATGGTGAACTATAGCACATGAAAATCGGTAAAAGAGGGGGTTTACCTGCCCTGGAGATCGTTTGAGCTTGAAAATTGGTTGTTTTGGTCGTGAGGGCTAAATGACTCCGTAGGTAAGGTCTTACCGGACGTATAGGTAAAAATTTTGCAAAAATATGGTCGGAATTTCGGATCACCAAAAATTCCATTGACTATAGCACACGAAAATCGGCAAAATGGAGAGTTTATCTTCCCCGGGGGTCATTTGACCTTTAAAATGGGCAGCTTTGGTCGTAAGGGCCAACTGGCTCTATAGCTAGGGGGTCTTAATGTCGTCCAGGTAAAATTTTAGTAATAATGAGGTCGCAATTCCGAATTACTAAAAAATCCATTGACTATATTGCACAAAAATCGGCAATTAGAGGTTTACCTGCTCCGGGGATCATTTTACCTTTAAAATAGTCTGTTTTGGCCGTGAGGGCCATTTGGCTCCATAGGTAAGGTCTTTA
>JAJOOO010001504.1:0-29923 GCA_029582685.1 Solanum piurae | reverse complement strand
AAAATTCTAATCGATCCGTTAATGATCATATATCTCACCAAAGCTAATGTGCCATAATGTTGTCCACAGTTATTATAGTACTATTTTGGTTTGAGAATCTTATTGCATCATGCATTGCATGCCATGCCTACTTTATCATGATGTTATTATATTCATGAATAGATAGAAGAATTAGAGGTATGTATTTGTGTGTGCAAATTTGAGATCATTGTACTAAGCAAGTTGGATATATTTGTTGTATAGACATAGAAAGGATGGAATCTTTTTTTCACCCAAATATTTTCTTGGCTAGCAATCTTTTCTTCACCCAAATTTACATTACAAACTGGCAATTATATTGTTGCCTTAGCTTACCAAATAGGTAATGGATGGGTACCTCAACTTTGTCTTTTTAATGTTAGCTTATGCAAATAAATTAAACAAGCAAATTCAATATTCTTTACTTTTTTAATTTGCAAGTGAGATACATAGATTATACATTGAATATACATATTATATAAGCTCAGGAATTAGACATGAAACTTATATTTTCGATTAATATTACATAAGAAATAGACAAAAAAATTACTGACTTAATTGATACAAACCTATGAATTAAAAAAAATGAAGATGGGTGGATCTATGTACCTCAAGAATATATCCACATTGAGGCTTCACAAAAATTGAATTTCTGTCGTAAAGTTAGCGCTTATGCATGTACATATATGATAGGAAAAAACAGACGCTCAAATTTATATATCATATAGGCATTCAGACTAAGTCATGTTCTAATTGAACACCTCAACTCCTAAAAAGTGTTCCGATTATACAGTTTAAATTCAAAAAATTTAAAACTTTTGCCTGTGTTTTCATTCATCTATAGGATATAGTTAAATTAACCACATAAAATGTGTCATCATCTTTAATTATACGCATCAACTTCTAGTAAGTTGTGTCTGGATTTTTATGGTTTATTGAGACACTTAATGCATAAAATTAAGTGTTAACTTAACTAGCTAATAGACAAATGAAAAAACATGAAAATAAAGGTTTCATATTTTGATCCGAAAGTGCATTAGAACACTTTATTATGAGTTAAGGTGTGTTCAATTGAAACAAAATATAGTTTAAGTGTCTAGATGTTATATCATTAAAATTTCAAAGAATTGATTATGAATTATATTAAGTCAAAAGAAATATACATAATGAGAAGGAAATTCAAACCTCTCACTTATTAATTAAGGTGTATATTATCTCATTAGTTACATCGAATTGTTGGCAATAAAATCGAATCAATTGGTCAATGTCATGATTTTTATTAAAATATTTCAGTTTTTCATGGTATGCTAAGAAAGTTAAACTGTCATTGTCTTAAAAAGTTGATTTCTAGTTTGAGTACAAAAATTATTAATTGTGAGTAACAAGTTAAAACTTGTGGAACAGACTAACAATGTGAATAATAAGTTTAATTTTGCTGTGGGAAAAATCAAAAACAAGACTTTTAAAACTTGCTTTGTGGATATTTGAGTTATAAAATAGAAATATCTTTGTCATGATGTGGATTGATGGAGTATCATAAAAACTTTTGAAATTTGAGTTTCCCACTTTTTTTTTTCTTTAATTTTCTGTTTTTACTTTTTTCTAGAAAATTTCTCTATGGTCTTTACAGTTGGAAAATGGATTTCCATGCCTCCAAAGATTGCGGAAATTTTACTTTCCACAGTGTGTTATTAAGCTCATAAATATATAGGAATTGGCAAATACTTCTTTTGTTTATTTTTACTTATCACGTTCATTTTTCGTGAATCAAACTGCATGAACTTTTACTTTTTTTTTCATCATATCACTATGAGAAAGATTGCAACATATATTATTATTTTTTGTATAGTTTTTGAAGATCTAAATATAAAATTTAAAATAATGAATTCTAAATTATGTTATATATTTGATAGGTAAGAGGGATTGATGATGCACTGCAAAGAATCAATGCAAGATAAGAGAAGAGGATGTACCCCCAAAAAAAACAAATGGTACATTTAGAGGGTGCACGTGAAGACCGTGGGTGAAGAAACAAATCCATAATAATAACAAACTACAAATTTCAAAAGAGTAGATGGAATACATTTATATAGTGTTAAAAAGAGTGAAAAACATATCAATCTCATCTTTTTTAAGTTTATATCTTAATCATCAAGTGTTAGTTTAATTTCCTATTAGAACATTACAAAATCTTTATCAAACACAACTTAATTATCAATTGTTCACTTTTCGATCTGACAATAAAATGGAGATATTTCAAACTCAAAAAATTGAAATACTGTAAATGTTTTTGACCTTTCAAATCACTCATTTATATTAGACCTTTCAATTCACTCATTTATATACACTCACACATACAGACACATGTATTACAATATATATATATATATATAATATTGTATTTTGTTGGGTAGTCCTATTAGTACTGTTTCATCCGTGACCATTTGGCAACACCGTTGATCCACTTACTAAAAAAACACTAAAAATTAAAATACTATTTTTCTCTACTACATCTAATAAACAATATCCAAACTCCAGCTCATCATAAATATTGTAATTGAATGGTAAATACATTCATTTTTAATAAGAAAATTTAATATTAAAAACTCGTGAAATTATTTTATTTATCGAAAATGAGACTTCCCCACAAAACTCCTAATAAATATATCGAACATCAAAATGAACACCAAAAGAGGGGAGAGAAAATAAAGTCGTAAATTGTGGTCCTCTAGTCGTTTCGTCAAAACAGTTACCTCCACAATGTAATAGTACTAAGATATTTTCTTTCTTTGATATCAATAAAAGCTTGAGTGCCACACAATTTAGGTCAACACCAACACAACTTTTGACGTAAATGACCATGCAACAAATTATTCAAAAGTCTATTAATTCGATTAATTCAAACATATACTAAATACGATCAATAAGGAGAGCTACTCTTTAACGACTTCTAATTAAAAATAAAGGAATCATAATCGCCTCACCACATGCAAGTACAATTAATTACACGTAAGAGATATGATATTTGAACAACTATACTGATTATAATCGCACGTATATATTAATTTTTATCATCAAAATTCATATGTCAAGCAAATGAGTTTCAATTTACCACCTAAGTGAGTTAATCGCTCATTCCTATATATTATTGGTGGTCAACCAAAAATAATAAAATAGTAATAAAACCTTGGGTTAACGTAAAATTTTGTTTTCCCGCCGAAATATAATAATTATTAATTATACATAAATTGATTGCAAGTCCAAAAGTTTGAGTCTTTTGTTGCGAAAATCACGGAATAATGGAAACTCAACTAACATTACTTTTCAAACTAGCGCAATTACTCTTTCTTGACGATAATAAGTGATATAATACGATTAATCCAATTGTATTGTAGCATTAAAAGTACAATTGATGAATGAAATCCCACATGATTAATAGAATGAATGATCTCCGCATATGATTTTGAACAACCCTTTCCTCAGTCGAGCCTAATGTTCAACCTTTATATAATATATATGCATCTAGTATTGGATAATGTCTAAGCGTGTTGACACAGCGGCGGAGCTACCTTACAAGTTACTAGGGGTTCATTCGAACCCCTTTCGGCGAAAAATTATATCATTTATATATGATTAAAATGTTTTTTTAAGTATATATAGTAGATGTCAACCCCTCTTCACCTACTTCATATGTCTATTTTTTCAGATTTTGAATTCCTTATTGAAAATCCTGGCCCCACTATTGTGTTGACATCGTTCAAAAATGACTCATATAGTCATGAGTAAGCCTTTCCTCATAAACTATTTTTCAACTTTTAAGGTTTGAAAATGAAGAATTTTTCATAGATTTAACGTATTATAAATTTAAATTAGTCGGATCATTGAGTTTCGATGGTTAGAATAGTTTGATAGAAAAGGTAAAAATGATTTAGTGGTGCGTAGTGACTGCTCAGCCTTTCAGACAGACATGTGCAATCTGTGTATTCTCACCGAATTATTTTCCCATCCCAAAGCACGTTTCTGTTTGTTTTTTTTACTATAAAGTAATAAAACTTGTAAAGTAATTGATTAAAGCTAAGTTTTGTCATAGACCTAGTTTACATTATAGTTGATTTTAAATACTAATTAAATAACTTCTTATAATATTTCCGATAAAAACTAAAAGAAAATTGCATCAACGGACCAGACTGAGAATTCTGTTCATAGGAATCATCAATTATTACGAATAAATAACAAACCCACCATAAAAGAATCCAATGCTAACAAATATTATACTACAGTCAAATCTCATTTTACAAATATATTTAAACTTATATGATAAAATATAATTATAAAAAGCATATAATATAATAAAAATACAATTATTCATTATAATAAAATATTAGTATAAAGAAGTTTGACGATATATATATCTAATCATATTTCCTTAGCAGGTTGTCAACCATTCAAATAAATAGTGCCAAAGTACATTAAAATAAATTTTTGAGCCGTATAAAATTCTTGGTAGTCACATGTGACCCACTACTATAATTTACAAAACAAAATCTTGAAATCAATATTTGTTCTTTTTTTACATGAAAAATGATTTATTAGTACCAACAAATCAGTAATTAACGACAAAATGTAGCTGCCAGATATGCTTAAAAAAACACTACTTAAATTTAAGTGAAGACAATTAGAAATAGTATAAAAATGGTGCAAAAAAATGACAAAACTACCCTCACCTGTAATAATTTAATGCAAGAAAATGATTATCTAATGAAAACAAGATAGTCTTCATGAATTGACTGCCCAAGTCAAATTACAAAATGTCACTCTCAAAAGAGTTTTAACTTGTACAAAAATTTACTAACATAAAAAATGTAGTACCAATAAAATCCGTTAATATGTAAGTTAAATTTTACAATAATTTTTTCTCATTATGTCATATATATTAATAGAGGATAAAATAATTCGATGAGATATCTCAAAATTATTATCTTTATCCCACCAACTAGACGATTTCTCAATGTCACTCTCTAGTTTCCATCGAAGAAACAGTAGCCTGGAGATATGGTTTGTTTCCAAAAATACTTGGACTAGATTTTTCATATTTTAAATTTCTATCCAGAAATGTGTATAGAGAAGTCACATGGGGATTCCTCAGTAAAGATAGGACACGTAAAAGAATAAAATGAAATTATTGAAACCAGAAAAAGGTATTTAGTACCATAAATACAACAACATGCTCCTGGTTATGCATTCCTCTTCAAGAAAAAGTTTCTATTTCTTTCATTTTTTTTTCAAAAATAAAATAAAATTAAAAAGTAAAGCTGCTAATTCCTCCATGGAAAAAAGAAAATAGACCATGAAAAAGGGCTTTTCCAGTTTACTATCCATTGTCAGTAACTTTGAGAAAAATGTTCTTTTATCACATTTTATTATGACGGACTTAAAAGGAAAACGAGCCACATAAAAATGAAAGAGAGGAAGTAATATTTTTGGATACTATAATAATATAATAATTCTTCTTCTTTTTTTTTTCTTTTTTTTGATACACACAACAGCAAGCTGAGCTTTGTTTTGAAAAATACTAAACACAAATATAATCCTCCTATACAAATGTCTCTCTTCACTCCTAGCTAGGAACAAAACTAACAAAATACAATTCAAATCCTTCACAACTCTCTAGCAAAAGGTTCTCCAAAACAAACAAAAAATAAAAGGTAATAATGACAGACAAAACCAAATGACAACTAACATATACCTCTGATCTGTCTGTCTTCCATGAACTGAATCTTTCACTCCATCACACTTTAAAAATTTTAAAACCTGCCACAACCAATTCAATTCCCATTGTGATGACATAATAACAAATTCAACTATGAAAATATTAAGCATTGTGTAATACTAATTAATTAAAAAAGGACTCACCAATATTATAGATTTTACTGAGAATTGTTTGGATCATCTTCGTCGCTATCTGTAGGTTGAGGTTGAGGTTGATGCTGTTGTTGTTGCTGATGATGATCCAATGAGTGACTTTGTTGATGATCCGAATTCATATTCAAACCACCTCTTGAATACGCATTAAGAGCGGCTAACATGCCCAAATTAGTTTCAGACATTCCCAACCCAAGATGTTGAGATGGTTGTTGTTGTTGCATTAGCATTGAGCCTAGTTGCAATGGATTTCCTCTCCCACTTTGAAATTCTAGATTTGGTGGGATATTAAACCTAGGCATGAAATGTAATGGTGCTTGAATAGTGTTTGAGCTACCCATAGGGAAAGGCCACATTTGAGACTCAAGTGTTGTAGTTCCTGATGTGCTTGCCATCGGAGCGGATAAAGTCTGTCCCGTGACTGGCAGCATCCAGAACGGGCTGCCGGTAGTTCCACCGGTGGGCGGTGGTGCCACCGCCCATAACCCAGTGGCTGGCATCATGTTAGTATGCCGAAGCATATTAGACGATTGCCCAGCTACACCTTCTTGGGAATTAGTCTTATTAGGCAATTGCGATGAATTCCCTTTGAATTGCTTATTCGAAGGTGAACTAGATCCTCCAGAAGCTTCTCCTTGTTGATTACTTGAACCTTCCTCTTTGAACAAATCCTCTCGGTATCTTTTCCGAAGGTAATTATCCGCCCCCTCTTGTCCACCGCTACCTCCAGATATTGAGTCTGCGATTGGATTTTGCGTCAGGAGGTGAGTATTATGATGAAAACCTAGCATGTGCGAGAATCCTTCTTCAAAAGGATGAGGGGTATGATGGGCAGCGGCTAAAGCTAAAGCGCTGTGAAAAGAATGAGGAGCTGACTTAGAAGGAGGAGCTGAGAGAGTGGAGCCGCTGCTACGGAGGGATATGTTCAGAGTTGAAAAGTTGGCTGGGATTGTGCCGGTGCCAGTGGCAGCGATGATGGCTGGCTCGGCTTGCTGTAAGAGCCATTCGATAGTTTCTCCGTCGGACTTATGGCCTAATTCTCTGGTCAATTGAAAAACCCTAGCTGCACAGGCGGCTGGCATTCGGATTCGCCGTCCTCTCCCGTCAACTTTGGTGTGCCGATCCTTTGTTTGTCGCTTCGGTGGTGGCTGTAGCTGTTGTTGCACATGTTGTGTTTGTTGTATTGCCAGCTGCTGCTGAGGCTGAGGCTGAGGCTGAGATTTCTTATTTGGGTCAACTAAGGAGTCCGATCTAGTGGCAATTGCAAGAGAAGCGTCCACTAGATGAGGTGGCGGCTGCTGCGGTGGAGTTGGAGATGAAGTTGAAGGAGAAGCACTAGTAGCAGTAGGACTAGCAGAATTAGTAATTGGAGCTTGTGCAGAAGGCTGGATAGAAATAGAGGTCATAAAAGGAACAGATGATCTCCCATGTTGTTGTTGAAGCTGCTGCTGCTGCTGCTGGTGATGGTGCTGGGAGAGTAGCTGGTACTGATGCTGGTGCTGGTGGTGTAGAGGTGGAGAAGGGGTGGTGTTATTGGTGGTAGTTTGTTGTTTACTATTGCTATTAGTATTGTTGTTTTGTAAATCAGTGAGTTCCATAATTTTGGGTTTTTTTAGGGGAGAGAGAGAGAGAGAGAGTGTGGTGGCCTGGACCTGGGTTGGAATGTGGGGGTGGGTGGGGTAATCAAGAATTTTGTTGGTGGGTTCAAGAAAACTGATGTATCTTTATCTGCCTTTTATTTTATTTTCCTTCTTCTGTCTGATGATTTGTTTTCTAACTTCTCAACCCCATCTCCATCTCTTCTCTTCTTCCCAAACTCAAAAAGAAAGAGAAAAAAAGGTGGGGAAAGAGAGAGAAACACAAGTAAAATTCTTTTAAAATAAAATCTTTAATTTGCAGAATAATAGAAAAACACAGAGAAGTATTTCATAAGGTGGGGGCTAACTTGAAGTAAGAGTTATTGTGGGGTTCATTAGGTTTTTCTCTGATTGACTCTTGTTTTCTTCCCAGTGAGAAATAACAACAGAGAGTTAGAGAGAGAGAAGCAGATGAGGACCTGAATGGGAGAAAAAAAAAAAAAAGGATTCTGGAGTTTGATAAAGATGTTGGGAGGGGGGTTGGAAGTATTGTTCTTAAAAATAGATGTTTTTTATTAAATTAAAAAAATAGGATGGGAAATTAAAAGAATTTATTTTTTTAATATTATTTACTGTTATATTTTTAACTTGTTATAGTTAATAGTAATTAGTAACCAACAAGTTAGTCAGAAATCTCGAGTTTGATTTTTACTATGAAATTTTTAAGCGTGAATTTCAATGTAGATATCAAACATCGTGATTTAGGTATTCAACATAAAAAAAAGTACAAATAGTTTCTTACTAATGTAAATTTTAATGTAGATATCAGACATCGAAATTTGGAGGAAAAAAAAGTAATGAGTATTTTTTCTGTTCCATTGGAATTATTATCTTTTAAAGTATCTTATATTTTTGTGATCGTTGGAGACATAATTTTCATCTAGACAATTCAAAAATAATAAAGTTTTGTAAATTTAATATGTAATAAATATATAGATATAAAACTAAACTAACCTTAAATTTATAGTGTAATTCTCTAAACCCCTTTCACCCTCATCTCCTAGAGTTTTAATTAAAGAATATTGTGAAATACTTTAGTGGTGAAGGCATGAAATTTTTTATTTATTTTTTCTTAACTATTGCATGCATTTGAAGGTGATGGGGCTATAAATATCATGTTTTAGTAATTTATTAGACACACACTCACAATTTAATTAGCAGTACTACATTTTATTCCCTATAGGTCAATCTTAAAGTTTACGACAAGAAATTTTTTGTTAGAAAATTGATAAAAAGATTGTCGTCATTATCCTCCACGTAGCTAGGTGCCCACCAGAAATTATTTTACGATAGGCCTGAAAAATGCTAAATAAAATACAAATGGCCACATCTTTGTTTTATATATATATATATATATAAACGCACAAATTAATCTACGTACGATAATTAATCACATACCACATTATTTCTAGCAAGCAATAGGGTGTTAAGTCATATAGTTGTACTAAATGTTTGACCATCCAAACATTTTCTTATAAACCTATAATGTCTATGTATATTTCATACTATCTGAAATATTACGTACTTATGTAAAAATTTGACTAGATTGGTAATCATTTTTTTAGCGGTAACTGTTTAAATGAATCATAATTTGATAGACAACGTCAACGATATTCTTTTTGCCAAATTGTATCTCCGTAGTTGTAGCTGCCTCATTTATGTACTTACTTTATTTACTCTCAATGTTAGTAATATTGATAATTAGAGAAATTTGTTTAAAAAAATATTTATTCTTTTTTTTTTCTAATTTCATTCTTACTGGTTTAGTTAGTGAAATATTAATTACTTGAGAAGCTTAATAGATATTAGATAGTTAATATAATTATGATTAATGATTATCAAAGTGAGTTTTTATAATTACACTCAGTTTTTAATATGAAACTGAGTGTAAAGTATATATGCCATGTTCCTTAATTAATTACTATAGGTTGTTTTTTTACATCATGATGGCAGTATATAACATAATCATAGCAATTGGTAACAGGTGTTACACTGCGAATAGATAGCACCCTCTTTAATTATGGGTGTATTAGTATAGCATTATCTTCTCCATTTGCTTAACCCAAAACTAATTAAGTAAGACACTGAGATTAATTGTATTTCAAGCATATTGTTCCAAGTTTAAAACATCATTAAATGTATAAATATTGTCCAGAGTAGCATATATAGACATGAAGATTTTATTATTTTTTTCGTTTATTTTTTGGGGGTGGGGGGGCATCAGATAAAGCATCAAATGCAGTAGGACAACTCATACCAACCAACCTCACATTTCTTCTTACTTGATATTTAAAAAAAAAAAACATTTGTATATTTATTTATTTTGTTTGTTTGGAATTTTTCGGAAATCCTTCTTAAAAAATGAACTGTAATTTTGGAAAAAAAGAAAGTATAAACAAACATTGATTGCAATATAACTTTCTTTCGTCAAATATTAATGAATTGTTGACATTTTTGTTATAGTCTAAATTTCAAAATGAACGAAATTTTTTCAAAGTTCAAAAATATATTCATTATATTATTTCTTTTAATGGATTTTCAGCTATTTTGAAATCTCAAATAATGAAAAGAGTTTGGGAAAATTTTTAAAAAAAATATTGACAAATCACCCTTTATTAATGTCATTTTTTGGGACTTTTTTTTATATTATATGATTTTAATTCATAACATGTCTATTTCGAAAGTAATACTTCAAAAAATTATTATGGTCATGGATGGACAAATTTCTTGAGTAGTATGACTTTTTATTAATTGCTTAATGTATAATTCAATATTTTTACTTTAAATTAGTAATTCATTAAATTGATGTAAAAACTTTTTCGATTTGATTGGCTTTACTCCTAATCTTATACCTACTAAAAATCTTTAATTCTTGACTGTAAAAAATCTAATTCAAAAAAGCCAACAAATATATATATATATATTTTTTAAAAAGTTTGTAATAATAATGAGGCAGACAAGTCCCATCTGGACCCAGTCATATATCTACCATTAATTAAATTAAATATTAAACAAAAAGATAATATAAACTAAGCATAAAAACCACACAACACACATCCTCATCCTCAATCATCTTAATCCAATTATAGTATTTTTAGGGTTGGGTACAAGGTATATCGCCATTATTATAATAAGAAGATTAAATAATTATGAAATTAATATATTTTTATTAATAAATTAAAAATAAAATATACAAGATATAATATAAAACAATTTTTCTATTTAAAATTGGAAATTTTTTTACTTATGATTTTAATCTTGTTTTTGTTTTAAAAAATTATGATTTAAATCTTATTGTTGTTATTTTACCTCGTGAATATTAATTCTGGTAGTATTGTCCAACATAGAGTATGGTGGTATATATCAACAATCCCGAATCAGTTTGGAATCAAAATTTATATCACACATAAAATAATTGCAAAATTTATCCGGAGACTATAATCTTTTTTCCCACCAATTAAATGATAAAGAATAAAAAGTTTAATTTTTGTGCAACAACAACATATACTGATTATGGTATTCCTGATTGAATGACATAAAAAATAAACTAAAAATATATATAAATAATTGAAATATATAGATAATATAAAAATTATTTTTATATAACAATACTTATATATCTAGTATATATGTAATGTTTTTTTAATTGTCTTGAGGAAGACAATTATAGCTTGTTTCATTCTTCCTTTCTGGCAAATTATACTTCCGGGTTTTTAGATTTAGAGCATCTGCTTTATAGATGTCTTTCTTTTTTGTTCTCATTTTGTCCTACTTTTTGTTTTCGATTATTTGTTTGGTATTCGATATTCACATTAAAATTAAATTTGATTGAATTCTATCGTACATTACAAGATCCAATTTTAATGAACATTATATTGCCTGCACTGTTAGAGGTTTAAACCCGAAATTTCTAATTAAAGTTAAAAGAATCTCATTCATCCCACCACTTTTCTTGTTGATCAATTTTGTCCCACTATTAAAGTTGAACTACCCACTCATTTTGGAACACCATACTTCTCATGGTATCTAATTTTATATTTATACAAATGCTTTAATATAATTTTTTCAAAAGTGCTAAATTGACTTGCGATTAGTTGTAAAGCTTCTATACATTAACCTCTATAATTCAACTTTTCAGGATCCCCAGGCGTTTGATTTCAGTTTTAATTCGTAAAACTTATTTATAGAAAGAAAAAAAACTATTTTCTGAATAATCTTTTGGGAGAATCCTTTTGAGTATACTGTTGTCTGTGTAAAACCATTTAGTTGATCAAATTTAAAATTAAATGTTTTCTTCCGTCTCAACCATTGTGTCATGTCCGTGTTAAAATTCAACTAATTCAAATTTATTTTAGAAAAATCCTTTTTTGAGTAAAACGCAACCTACTATAGCAATACTTAGAAACCAATGGTGGATAATTCATTGAATATGTATAAATTATTAATTTAAAATTTTATAACTTAAAATAATTAAAATCCAAATCTATAACCTTTAAATTTTAACTATGTCTATGTTTCTGCTTAAAACTCGAACTAAAAAGTTCTAGTGAAATATAAATAAATACTACTTACCATTCTATCACTATCTTTAATAATCGTAATTATACTACTAGTAAAGTCAAATATTTCAATTACTTATGGAATCAAACATCTTAACATTAAATTGGGAGCAGATATAAATGTACAAAAATTGTGACTGTTATTCCTAATTTAGTGAAAACTGTTCACTGTTGTTCTTGCTCATCACTGTGGATTTACTGTTTACATACACCAAATTTTGTCTGGTTTCACATATGCAAAAGAGTTAATTGATTGTGACCTGCATTTTTTCTCTACAATCCTTTTCCAATTAACTAAATTTAATAATAATGACATCACAATATTATTATTTTTCCAAAAAAAGTATTTTAAAATAAAAATTAAAGTAATTAATTATTACACAATTGTCAGAAATATCCAAACCTATAGCTAGGGCTAAAAGAAGAAACAAACTTATTATTGGTCAGATTACACTCCTGAAAATTTTGTACTCAAATTACTCTGCACTTAAATATTAATTCATTTCTTTCTGTACCTTTAATTTACCTCTTTTGGCCTCTTTAATTCCAAATATTTATTGCTCCTTCTGTTCTTGTTTAGTTGTCATATTTAAGCTTTCACGTCTTTTTTGGCCTCTTTTATTTCAAATATTTGTTACTGTTTGGTTGTCATATTTTAGCTTTCATGCCTCTTAAAAATTAGGTAATTTTACTATTGTACTCTTATTTAGTATTTTATTGAAGTCAAAATTTTAATATATGAACATGAATTAATTTACTTTGATAAACTAGTTTGAGCAATAAACATGAATTACTTACTTTTTTTTTTTTTTATGTTGATCAAATTTATACTTTCAAGTTTCAAGGCTAATAACTTTCAAAATAGAAAGAATGGTGTTATTTATGCATTGATTTTGTAAAATGACAAATATTAAGAAATATATAATTTTAACAAGGGCAGTATGTAAATAAGAACCAAGATACCGAAGAAAATATTGTTGTGTAGAATAACCCAAAACCCAAAAAAAAAAAACTGAAATTTTGTGGGGTAACTGAAAGCTGCAACTTTCTCTAGAAAATTTAATTTTTATTTCAAATCTGTGATGAGGTAAAAAGTAAGTGTAAACATACATAATAAAGTGTACTTGTATGATGAAGAAGTGAAATTCTTTATTATTGTTAAGTAGGCCTTTATTTTAGTGCATTAGTACTTTTTTTTTTTTGTACAATGGTTTGGTACTCATATATATGACTATATGAGAAAGTGTGAATGTATCATGTGTCACTTTCATACTGAATTAGAGGTTTTGTCCTAATGGTCCAATTGCAAATCATAAGGGTACATTCACTATGGTTTGTAAACAGAGTGTTTGGTGAGATTCATCAAGGTTGTTGTTTCATTATTACTCTCAAGGAAACCAACAAAATATACGAAACTAATTTTTGTACTTCTTTTTTATTTAACCATTTAGTATCGATAATTCACGGGTCAGATTTACTAATTTGAATTTATACATAATACACCCTTTAACGAGACAAAATGGTCCCCATTAAAATAATTTGCATTCTGAAAGAGCTCAACTTTGAGACGTCTAGTTAAACATGAAAGAGTTTTAAACAAATTACTTTTTGCGGTGATCTTTGGAATAGTCTTGTGGAGACTAATGTTGGCATTTTCTTTCTCTCTATATTGTATGTTGAGCTATGCTCTAAATATATGATTGTGTATGCTAGTTTTTGAAAGTCGTATGAATGTGAAATATAGAATTCAAAATGGAGAGAAATTACAAATTTAAGAGAAAAAAAAGGGGGTGGGGGGATGAATAGTTTTTTTTTACAAAGGGACCTTGCCCTAAATCGGTGAGGGTGCGCAACATTAGTCTGTTAAAAAGTACTTCTTCTGGTTCTTAAAGAGTTGAAAAGAGTCTTTAGCTAGTATAACTATCTTTTTTAATAGTTTGTTATATTGTTTTTGCTAGAGCTCGAAATGATGAATGATTTTTTTAATCTCACAAGATAGTATCAATAACGGGAGGTGGGCGATTATGAGTTTATCTAACTAATTAGATACAACAACCTATTAAATCAAGAAAAATGAAATTGGAAGAAGAGATGATTAGAAGAGACTAGCTAGGAATATAGACACTTTACCTAAAATGGTTCAAATATTTTTTTATTTAAAAAAAAAAATATCGTTCAGATAATATATTATCTTAACAACGAATAATAAGCCAAATCAAATCATACATACAAATCTTATTTTTGGGTATTATATTATAATAGGTCATTAGAATAAAAACAATGATATCACCATATATATATATATGGCTTAGAAAACAAACTATATATTATTTATATAATTGATGGAATAAGATTTATTATAAATCCTATAAATGGTGCACGTAAGTCTTTTCAATTTAGACAGCTATTGGTAATTTGTCTCTAAATCTCTCATTATCAAAGTCACTTTCTTCAATTAATCCTTTCTTTTCAACAACATCATTATAGTAATTAAGATATTCTATATTATTGTGGCCTGGAATGGAAATGATATTATTTTCCTTTGTTAAAAAAGACTTTTCTCCGTTTTAATTTGTGTGTTATATATAGAGAGTTATTGTTTTTTGCTATTAATTTCGATTTTTTCTTATTTGTACGACTTAGGTAAATGTTTTTTGATTTATTATATAAGCATCCCCTTTCAATTTCTTTTTTCAGTGCTTTGAGAGAATTAATTAAAATGTCGGAAGATTAGGTGAGGAACATAAATAAAAACAATTGTTGTCAAGCTTCAATCTCAATTTAATAATATGAATCTTCAACAACCACTACAATAAAAGTAACTTTTTGCGGCAATAAATAGACATATTTATAAAGAGTGGTAAAGTTTTACCGACATTAGTTAAGTGCCACTTTAGGACATATACAAAGAGTGTTAATTGCTGCTAAAGATAATTTTTGATGTAGTGAATTTAGATTTTTAGCGCAAAGAGTTATTTATATTTTCTATATTCGTACAAACAGTGATAAAAAAATTTAAGTAAATTTTGGTTCGATTGTCGTTTACCTACACATTAATTAACGTACAAAGGTCCACGATATATATCAAGGAGAGTTATTGACGCTCCTTCATTAAAAAATTACACTATTAAATTAAGGACATTTCGACCAAAGGTTGTACTAGATCAGATAATCAGAGTGATAAATATTCCTCCATTCTTAATTAAATTTTTTGATTTAGATCTAGAGTCCTAGATGTCGTCCTTAGATAGTACCCCAAAATGATGTAAATTAGGATTATTAATCAAGTCTCAAAATCGATACTAGACGCTAATTACCTCTAAGGTTTATGCTGGATCAATACTCTACATGGTATCATTATCTAATGGGAATTTTCATAAAGGTTTTGAACCAAACCACTCAATTATTGTTGTAGAAAAGTTTTACTAAGATGAATTTTGGAATTATTTCACAGTATAAAAAGAAAGGAAAAAAACATTTTTGACCATTGACGAAATGAAGTTCTTTTGGGAGACAAATGAGCAACCAGTGAAGAATCCAATGAACTTGTCTTAAATACTGCTACTATATTCCCAAATTAAAAATCTCACTTGAATTCTTATAAAGTTAAATAATATCATATAAATTACATTATACAAAGAAAACAAACCAGTGAGAACTAATCTATAGTCACACAAAATAATCAATGATGACTTCAGAGCACAAATTACACAAAAATACTTTTTATTAAATTTTGAATCAAGTCAAATAATATCACATAAATTATATTATACGAAGTATATTTATTTTTTTCACCTCTTTTTCGTTGGTTGTACGTAATCCAAGAATATTGAATAGTTTGAGAATTGACACTCGAAATTTTTTTATTTTTTATTTTTAAAAAGTAAAATAGATACAGTGCCTAAAAAATGACCCTACAATCAGATAGAAGTAATTAATTGGTAGAACTACCTCTTTAATTTTTCACTGAATTGTACGTGTGTGTGGAATTATTGACTGAATTGGTACCACATGAGTAGATTTGTACTATGCCTGTTAAAAATCAATGCACCTATAGCCAAGTCAAATATATTTTAATAACTACTATTTTTTTTATTTTTTTTGGGGTGTTGTGAGTAAATGGTGATAGTGAATTTGACCCAATTATTTACCATATTAGGGTAATATAATAGGAATTAATTTTACCACACCTGAGTTCTTCTATATCAACTCATCATTTCATTTTTACTAACTTACTTTTATTATTAACCTTTTTTGGTCCTAGCTTTTAAAAGAATAATTAATGTATTAAAAAAATGTAAGGGGAGTTGCTGAAATAATTCTAACTATGACTTATATTCCTGGTTTGTTTTCATATAATTTATTCTAGATTATGACGGTATATAATATATCAAATAATATATTTCTTTAAAAATTATTTAGAAAAAGTTTTTTATAAGACACATTCAATCCAGTTTTTAAATTGGCTGAATTAAGTGGGTCGATAAAATGGGTTGATTAGTTAATAAAATTAATTAATGAATAATTAATATTAGAAAATAATGTTAATTATTTAAAATATTTTGTGAAATTATACTAGATGGTTATTTTTGTAATCATATACAATGTATAAAATGACCGAGAAAATTCTATACACTAGCGAAAATAAAACAAATATTTTAAGCTTTAAAAAAGTTTTGTATTCTCCATTAGTAGAATATTAACATTGAATTTTTTTTAACTTGAATGGAGGAGAGATATTTAATTAAGTAATGATTCTTAAGATATTTATTAGTTCAATTGATCGAATAGCAAAACGACACGTTTAAATTGCAATCATTTGAGGGTTAATCAAAGGATTAGTTAATTCGGTATGATCTTTATATTTGGGGTGGTGGAAAAGAAGATTTCACTTAGATGAAAAAAGTCCAAAAGATTGCCAATCCAAATAAAGAGTTAAAAAAATTTGCAGTCAATATTTTGGACTCCAATCAGTTTTCAACATTTTGCACAATCACTTTTCCATATTTTATTAAACGAAAATGATGGTAGAGTGGCAGTGCAATTATTATTCTGAAGTAATTCTTATTTCTTAAGGGCTAATCTTTAGTCTCATCATAAAGCTTAGAATGATAGATAATATTTATTTTATAATGTCCCTTACTTTCTTTTGATAATCATCATGTCTGAGTCAGTTTACACGTATCTTGATTAGTTTTGTCCAATATATGTGATTTTTCACCAGCAATAAGTATCATGTAATTCTATTCACTAAGACTAAAGCAGATGGAAAGAAATCACCAACGTATTTTTTGCTTTGTTGAAATTTAACTCACTCACTTCAAAATTCTAATACAAGCATATATTTTTTTCTCTTACTATGTCATTCCAAATAAAAAGCATTCATACGCATTAAATTTATTTTTTTTGTTTAAAAAGAACATCATACTATAAACTTCAAAACCTATAAGTTTAGGATTGTGACAATTCCTTGAAAGAGAGGGGCCTATTTTCCCTCAAAGTTGAGACTCTAAATTCCTTCTTTTATGAAACATTATTGCCTCTATGATGGTACTACATAAAATTTGAACTTAGCTTCCTTTGTAGGGCATTTATTATTGGTCTAAAATGATCCATTTTCAAATTTGATGTAAACAACACACTTATTATAAACTTATATGATTCCCTACTTACTAGGCACATCTACATTAGTCCAATTTTTTTTTTAAAAAATACTTAGTATATCATTCGTCGATTTTATCCATGTTTGCGCTATTTTAGTTTGATCTGAAAAAAAATTAAGCATCCATAGTTACCTTATATGGATGTAGGTAGGTGTTTAACTTAATTATTGATATTCTCCCTATTAATGTGTACCAGATTGTACCAATTAATACAAGTTAATGTTATAAACATTGTAAGTATTTGTTCCACTATAAAAATAAATAAATCACCAGAAACATATATAAATATATCCTTTGGTCATCTAATTTATTAACGTGGTCGAAGTATTGATATATTTTGATTGTTTATATAATTTGGCTATGGAGCGCAAATAATAAAACTGTAGCCAGAGAGCGCTAATATGATTTTTATTTTTGCTATTCCTAAAATTTACTCTAATATATAATCATACTAAAGAAAAATAGTAATTATTATTAGGTATTGAAAATTTATAAAAGAACAAATAAAGCAATTAAAAAACTTAGTATGAATGGAGCGGTTTAGATTATGACTCGCATTTTAATCCATTTCAGTCCAAGTAGCTTTTGGGTGGGTCAATAACCCACTCATATATTAATTCAACTCATTTGACTTTCCCAAATTCAATCTAACTCATCCAATGGTCATCTCTATACACTAATGATACATGGTATACATATTTTGTGAACTAGATCACACAAAGGTACTGGCCCGTACTACCGTAGTTGCAAAAGAATCTGGGCTTTTATTAGTTCTAGGGCTCTGAACTTGGGCCTCGTAATAGTTGCAATTGAACTCTTTGTTGATTGTGTGGCTTCTTTGTCTGTTATTGAGTACTGGGCTTTTATTAGTTCTTGGGCTTTGAACATGTAACAAATATGTATTATGGGCCGTTAATGGGCTTGCTGTTTTCTATTTTAAGAAAACTGTTTTGTGGGCCAAAATTCAGTACATCCACAATCTTAAGATGGGCCAGCCTGAAGGATGTATCAGATTCACCTGTCTGTTGGTAGAATTCATTATCTTAAATATGTTTTTTTATGTCAATTGCATGGAGAATGAATAGGAGGAATTCACAAATAACCACTTTTCAACCCGAGTAATTATAATCATGGAGTTTTATTCGTAAGAGTCGAGTTTAAATTGAAGAATTGAAAAGTGGGTAACCCGCGGTATTATATGGTAGAATAATACACCTAAGAGTGGTGAAATCCTTATTTATTAATTAGATAGATGTCTCGAATTTGAATCAGTTAGTGACATTTCGTAAAGAAAATTGTAGCTGTGACACTACAACTATGCTTTCAGGACTAAAAAATGAGAATGAGATTTTCTAAATTTCGAAAAGCAAAAAAGGAAGGGACAAGCCTAAGACAATGAAATTAAAATATTTAAAAGTTTTCTTCAGCTTTTAGAAAAGTAATTTAGCATAATAAGACGTTATAATTTCATAAAATGAGAATCTTTTTTAGATCCCAAAAAAATAATATTAACTGGACCATATGGTACACAAAAAAGTAAGAAAAAGTAGAATAGGGCCCAAAAAACCAGCTAATTTTACCACTCGCATTCCTCGTCAGAGTTTGCATCTTTAATTTGCCTTTTGCTCTGCCCAACCCTTTTTACTTTTTCTTTGTGCTCCTTGATTTTTCAAGTGTTATGATCGATTTTGTGTGTATGTTAATTTTTTTCATAGGATATTGGAGTATGTTATTTTTTACTAATAAAAGTATCAGATAGCTTTGTTCACTAATATTTGGATATATAAGAATAAATCGCTTACTATTTTTATTTTAATTGAAATTTGAACTTAAAAATAATAATTCTCTACATTAACTATTAGGCAGGCATCAACATGGGTAGTGGTGCAATGGTGGGAGTGTTTCACCCTTAATCAGAGGTCTCGGGTTCGAGCCCTGGATATGGAGAAAATCCTGTTAGGAGCGCCACTCCGAATGGGCCCTGCAGAGCGCGATCCAAATTTAGTCGGAGCTTCAATGTAGGTTCCAGACACCGGGTGGGAAAAAAAAAAAAAACTATTAGGCAGGCGATAACCTAAGGTGCACTTTTCTTTTTAAACTTTTTTTAACCCCACCACTGAAAAGAAAAACCTCAATGATCTTATATTGTCTAGTTGGAATTATAGTTGTAGCTTTTTTCTGACTTATTATTATACTTAGGTTTTTCTAATACACATTAATCTTTTAGAATATTTGTTGTAAATGGTGCTAATTAAAAGGTTTTTTGTGGTGTGGAAAAGTTCAACAGGAATGTGAAGTGAGAGAAACAAAAGTTACAACACTTTACATTTCCGAAGATATATTAGGTTAAAACTTATAAGATTTATTCACTCAGTTTATTTATCACGCTTTTTCTTAAAGATTATTCAAATATTTTTTATCTCTTTAATTCTAACATTTCATGTGATAGGTTTACATTACAGTGTTAAAGAACATTTTGATACTTCTATACAGCTTTAATTTAACTCCATAAAATAAAAAAGAAAAACTTTATTTTTTTTAAAAACTCCGTATCAAACAAATTGAAACAGAATAAGTTTTTTCCACCGGTATATATACTAAAAATACGGCTTTAAGTAAGTGGTTATACTAAAAACTTGTTGTTAATTAACCTAAAAACATGGTTAATAATCTGTTAGAGTCGAATCAAATTAAAATATGAGAAATGCATATAACTAAAATTTGTTAGATTTGGTCATATCCAAGAAAAAATTCGCCTTGATATTAGTCATCCGTTGTAACAATAAATATTTTATTTACATGTCATATTATATATGTACAACTCCAATAGACTAAAAAGAGTTTATTTAATTTGCTGCCTAATATATATTCCCTTGTTTTTCTATAAATATTAGACCTCCAAACTCACAACACAAAGAATGCTCCTTTCATAACCAAAATATGATTATAAACAAACAAAATCTCTAATTTTTCTCTAAATGAAGAAATTTGAGTATAAAGAGCTTGAAAAAGCCACAGAAAATTTCTCACAATCAAGACTTATTGGTAAAGGAAGTCATGGATGTGTATACAAAGGCATATTAGAAGAAGGTAAGAATATCATAGCCATAAAGAAACAATCATTGGGTCTTCAAAAAATTCAAGACAACTCCAAACTCGAAAACGAAGTAAGTATTTTATCGTCTTTGCCTGAAAACTCTTTCATCGTTAACTTTCTTGGAACGAGTCATCATTATCATGACGATGACGACTCGTCCAAGAATGAAACTTTTCTCATCATGGAGTACTTGCCAAATGGCACCCTTTATCAAATGCTTCATGCAAAAAATAATATCCTTCCTAATTGGCCCAAACGTGCCCAAATAGCCATTCAAGTTGCTAAAGCAATCCAATTTCTTCACCAAACTAAGCCTAATTCAATTGTTCATAGAGATATAAAGTCAGCCAATATTTTGTTTGATTCAAATTGGAATGCTAAGTTGGCTGATCTTGGACTTGCTTTAAGGATGAAAAATGATCATCAGGACGAGTCACCGAGTCATAGTTCTAACTCGGTGACTCGTCCTGCTGGTACGATCGGGTATCTAGATCCTGATTACACTAAACCAAGCAAATTAAGCACGAAAAACGACGTGTTTAGTTTCGGGGTCCTACTATTCGAAATTATGTCTTCAAGAAAGGCGATCGATGTATCGAAATCGCCTGTTTCAATAGTTGATTGGGCAACAAAATTAATTAAAGAGGGACAAAGTTTGGAAATTTGTGACAAAAGAATGCATGTGCCATGGTACATGGAGGCCACGATAAAGAACATGTTAAGCATAGCCACACGTTGCGTCTCTCCAAAGAAAATAACAAGACCAACAATTGAAGAAATTGTGATGGAAATGGAGAATGTGATAATTGAGCCAATTAAGTATCCATTATGGAATATATTACGAGGCCTAACACTTTTGAGAAGGAAAAGAAAAAGATGTAGAAAAAATTGTTGTATTATTACTACAAATAATGTTACCAAGACATGTGCACAACATGAAAAGAAGTTATTGATTAGGGAAATATTGGCAGATAAAGTCACGGAATAGCAATTTTTGTGTTCTATTTTTGTGTTCTATTGAATCATTTACCTAAGATTTGATGAATGATGATGAGGATAACTAAGTTATTGTTATTTCTATTACGGTAACGATGAATAAGTCTAATACGGGTGAGTGGATTACAACTCGGGAGCAGTCAATAATGAGGCTTTTTAGGGGGCATGCATTGCCAAACACAAGATTCCAAAAGTAGGTACAAGTGGGATTATTTATCAAAGATATTGTAATTTACTACTTATTTTGTATGGTTTTTTCCCTATTACTTTGGTGTCGTTACGCTTTTATCTATGGCTTTTCAGTGAAATATACATAAATTCTCCAACATGAGAATGCTTATAGTTTGATTTTGCTACTCACGTTTCCGAAACAACTATATTTGTCATATTTCCTTATTTGTTTGACGATCGAGATAAAATTTTGTGTACGTTAGACCCACTTATGAATATGTTACTGTTTTTGTTGTCTTTTAACATATTAACATTCTACTTTGTTATATTTACTCAAATTTAATCCTCTCACGTAACATCATAAAAGAAGTTCACTGCACTTTGTGAAAAGTTTGGATTAGACAAAATTTCTTCGTACTCCAATTTGACACATCATAATCCCCTAATGTCTTGTTTTTTTCTGCTCGTGTCAATATCTAGTCGTATCGTCTTGTCGAGTCTGTGTTCATGCAACAACAGGATTTTTTTATTAAAAAAATAATTAGTTAGGATGTATGGAGGAGATTGAGAATCATAGTTTCTGTATTCCATTTCACAAAAGTCTGTCTAAAAAGAAAATGACTTTATTCTGTACATGTATTATATTATTGTTTCGTAAGATTTGTGTGATCTTTGTCAATTGTAAACAAAATGAAACGTACGTGGAAAGGGTGGATAAAGGAATATCGAATTTGATGAATATACTAGTACAAGTTTTTTTTATGTGATTAAACAAACATGATAGATACCCTTACATCACTTTAATAAATAAAAACTACAATTTATTTATTTATTAATAAAAGATAGAATATTGTCAAATCAACCTATAGGAAGTAACGCCTATATTCAAATAGCAACTATGTGGATACGTACTAAATCTATATGCTTACACTGGAAATAGTGATAGCATACCTTGCAGTAAATATTTTCACCCAAAAAAATGAGACTTGTTAAGAGAATGCAGGAAATAGGATCATTACTTAAAGAGGGCAGTTTCAACCAAGTATTAGATGTTCCTCCATGATGGGAAAACAAAATTGCAAGTCACAAAAACAACTTGTTTAAAATATCACAAACTCAATTCTAATGCAAGCAAGTACAGATAAATATAGAAAAACATAGCCTCAGGGGATCCTCCTAGCTCCATCTCTAATTTCTATCTAATGAGACTTCACATACTCTTGGACGATATGGAGACCCTCGGTCTCTTCACCGTAATCCTGAAGAACAATCACAAAATTTATTATGATGTATACAAAGCTGTAGTGGGCAACTTATCAGGTACTGTTTACGCAAATGCAAATATAAAGGATATATAGAATGTGTACCTTCACGACAACACAGCCACAACCAACAACCTTCCTTGCTTTACCTTCAGAATCAATCTTACATAACTGTAAAAGAAGAACGATTATAGTCAATGAGTATATAAATTTTAATTTACATCATACACTTCAATAAACATGGTTAATAATCAGAATCCTCTGGTGCCATATATACCATGTGAAAAAGCATAAGGTATATTAAACACAACTAAATAAGTAAAGGTTAAAGATATAACTCATGTGCAAACATACATTCCATTGATTTTCACAATATTAAGCAGGTAATGAGACCGAGAAACCTTAAATTCCACAACTAAGGTTTCATGAATTACTTACACCAGCCCATTCGCCAAGAGTCTTTGCATTGGGAACTGTAATCAAACTGACATTGTGATCAGCACAAAGTCCTTTCACCAGTTTGACATAATCTGGCTGGTCACAGTCCTCTGCTAGCACACAAAGCTGTGCAGCATGCTTCTCAATGACCTTAGCACCTTCATGAAGTCCTCGAGCAAGCCCTCCATGAGCTTTAGACTTCCTGAGCACCAGCTGCAGAGCAGTCATGATATCCATGGGCTCTCCAAGTGCTGGAGCAGGAGTCTCAGCAGCGGGAACAGCAACAGCAGCATCCTCTCTACAGGTATACAAATGTCAGATAAAGTACACCTTATATCAAAAGGTACAAGACCGACACACATCAATGGCCATATTGGCACAGCAACAATTACCATCCATAGGCACACAATGGTATAAAAGACAATTCCACATGAATCACAAACATCAATACAGAATGTTGTAAAAGGTTTCCCTGTAATGGAGTACAGAAACATCACAGTAAATAGTAAACTTAATCTAAATATGCAATTTCTAATCTAGCCAACATTTTATGATTGATTTCGTCTACATCCAGATCACATAAACAATGTCCACACAGCTATAAGTTTTACAATAAATAAGCAGAATTAAAACACTCATCTAGAGTAATGAATATCATTATGCTTCGACAAATTATCATATTAAATGCCGAAGAATTGGATTTTATTAGTTGGTTTCATAAAAATCCATTAAAATAACATCATATTAGTCTGATTACATGGAATGTTTTGGTTCTAGTTTCATGAAATCTACAGACACAATAAATTTGCAAATTAAACTTGCCTAAAGACTATACTATTCATTATAGGACAACCAATTCATCAAACAGTTCATGATTTATCACAGGTCTAGATCAGTACAAAACCAAAGGATAACAACTTTAACACCGGTAAAGAATCAAGGAAACAGAATTTTAACAAGAGATCTTAAAAAATGGCAAATGGCAACACTTACCCAGACATTTTTTTCTTTCTTGGTAAAGGTTAAAACCCACAAAACCCAGCAACCTGTTGTTTCCAAAAAGTCGAACACGAAACTCAGTCAGGTAAATAGAATCAATAACAGACTCCATAAACCCTCATACTAAATATATCGTGTCAACTCATCCAAAATTGAACCACCCCCAATAAAAATTTTAAAAAAAATGATTTCACAATAGTGTAAAAAGATCCATTAAACTTCCCAGACACTAAAGAAAATACCAAAATCATGGGTTTACAGCTCAGTTTAGAAAAAAAGGTTCCTAACCTTCAAGATTTTACAGACGAAGCAACTGCTCTGAGAGGCAGTAGTAGAGGCAAAGGGGGCGTTAGGGAAGAAGAGAAGAAAAAAGTTTATATATATATATATATATATGAGGATCTAAATGGCAGCCCTAAAAAAGCCCTGCAGTTTAACTTTATTGGGCTCTTAGTTGGGCCCAAAAGAGAAAGCATTCCTATTTAACTTCTAGTTGGGCCCAAAAAAGCATTCTTTTGGGCTATATATTGGGTCCAAAAAGTCCTATTACTAATTTATGTATTTTTCAACTTACTATTATTGATTCAATCAAGGGAAACAAACATACATATACTTGGAGGTGTTCACGGGGCTGTTTGTCAAAATCAAAATTAAATTAATTATTAAAATCAAATTAAATACAATATACATTAATTGATTTGGTTGTTATCGGTTTCGTTTTTGGTACGATTAATCGGTTATTAATCATACACAAAAAAAAACGATTCAATTAAAAGAGGAAAGAAAAGACAACAATTCATTCATAACAAAAAATTGTTAGAATAACTAACATTACAAAAGTTTCATTCACTTAAATTTATTGTGAATAAAGCTTCAAAATTCACTATTTGTCTTACATACATGAACCAATAAGATAAATGTTTTCGTCTTAAGCGTTTTTACTTTCATAAATAAATTATAAACAAAATTTGTTGAAAACATATAGAAGATATTTAAAATTATTTATAAAATTAATATATTATGCATGTATAATAATAAAAATATATGTATATAATTTATCGATTTGGTTCGATTCTCTCTTCATTTTATTGAACATAATCAAACCAAACTAAATATTATCAGTATTTTAAAATCTTAAACTAAACCAAACCCTAACTCATATAAAATCAATTTATTTTCGATTTGGTTTGATTTATCAATTTGAGTCGGTATTTATTCAAACCATGAACAACCATGCATATACTATTTAAGGATCAATATGACAGTTTCTTCTAAAACCTAGCAAATAAGGTAAGAAATTTAAACAAATAAAAAAACAAGGTAAAAAATAACAATAATTAAATGTATGACGTAGATATTGATATTTTTTCCTTTATTTTTTCTCAGTTTATTTTTCAACATATACGATTTTGTTTTTTCGCTTTACATAGTTTTTTTTTTTTTTTGTCTCATTAACATCATTATTTGTATTAAGTTTTCAATGAGATAACTTGAAAATTTTGAGGAACTTCAATTGTCTTCAGTGAAAGAATCACTTCATTGCAAGTATGACGGATGTCAAATGTAAAATGGTATAGCAACATTTCAATCTTTGATTAAACAAGGTGAAAAATATGACGTATCAGCTCAAATATTCATCCTTTAGTACCAAAAAAAACATGAATAATTAAATTCTTATGTTTTGTAAATAAAAAGAAAATTTTATTTATGTATTGTAATTTAAGTTCTTAAATACATTATATATGTGATTTTTCCTTCAATAAATCAAAGAAGGTTGTACAAAGAAAATTGAAAAACTACCCCTATGAAGTTTTTTAGAATTTAATTTATTTGATATAAAATTCTTTTTAAAAAGTTGATAATATTTTATTTTATTTTTAAAAAAAATACAATTAAATTGAAAAAAAGTGATGCTTATTTTTTTCAATTTTTTTTCTAGATGAGGAAACAAAAACATGCTTTTAATTTAAAACAAATACGTTTTTATAAAATATAAATAACTAAATAACCAGATCGTAAGAATATAAAATAAAATTTATAATTTGTTGAAAATAAATTACTAGCTTTGTGCGTGCATTGCACGTGTGTTCCATATAATATATTTTGTTTATACATTTATAAAATCACAAATGGCTAATTCGAGCCTCAATAAAAAAACTTACGACAATCAGACAATTATAAAAGAAAACACGTGAATATTTAAGTTCATATACTTTGTAAATAAAAGAACAGTATGTTTATGTATTGCAATTCAAGTTCTTAAACACATTATGTATGTGATTTTTTGTTCGATAAATAAAGAAATGTTGTATAAAAAAATTGAAAAATTGCACCTATTAAGGTTTTTAGTATTTAATTTATTCGGCATTAAATTCTTTTTAAAAAGCTGATAATATTTAATTTTATTTTAAATAAAAATCTATTAAAATTGACAAAAAAAAAATGAACATGCTATTTTTATTTTTATTTTCAAATGAAAGAAACAAAATCATGCTTCTAATGTGACACAAATACATTTGTTTACAAAATAAAAACAATTAAATAATTAAATGACCAGGTTATAAGAATATATTAAAATTTATAATTTACTCAATTTATAAGGTATTTTTTGTAATAAATGAATATTTAATGACTATATAACAAAGCTAGTAAACAATATGTTATATTTATTTTATAGTCAAATGTATTTATTTACTCTCTTTTTCTCCATTGTAATACTATAGGAAGCAAATAATTACGCAAGTTACTGTTTTATTTTATCAAACAACTAGATAACTAGATAGAAATTATAACTTACACAATTCATCAAAATAAAAAACGTAAAAATTCAACTTTTACTTTTTTCTTTTCTTTACTAATGTAAAAAAAAAATACTATAAATTAATTAACATAACTTCATGCTAATAAAGTACTCTTAGTTCATATTTATCCTTAGAAATAATGCCAACAAGGATCACAAAGAACATTCTCATGGACTAAAGATCTTGACGTCAGAGATAAAAGTAGAAAATAGGGCTTCTAATATATGAAACTGACACAAATCGAGTGATGAATGAATGAAAAATAACTAGTGTATTTTCATCACATGTGGAATAACACACGTGGTGAAAGAAACAAGATCAAAGTATTGCAAGAGATAAAATAAAAAAAAATAGTTTCTGAACACGTGTGTTCTACATTAATTTTTTATGGAGTTATAAAGTCACAGATAGCTGATTTGAGTCCAAATAAAAAAAAATACGACTATCATATAATTATAAAAAGAATTAAATTAAAAAAATGTAGAGTTTGTCGTTTGATTGATTTGTTTTTTTTAAGACTTAAAAGTGAAAGCTTTTGTTTTTTTTTTGTTTGAGTTTGAGCTCTCTTTAATGGTGTGTAACAAAAAAATTGTTTTTTGTCAATAATTTATTAATTTTCTGTTTGACATAATCTAATGATGAGATTATCTAGTAGTAGTTGATTATTTTAGTTATTCTGCATTAAAAATAACTTTACAAAACTTTTATGAAGATATATACATATAAAAATGATTTAAATAAGTATATATATATATTCTGGACACGTGCAATTGTGTTCTGTATCATTTATTTTTTATAAATTTATAATGCTACAAAAAACTAATTTGAGCTCAAATAAAAAAACTTACGATTATTAGATAATTATAAAAAATTAAATTAAAGATGTCGATAGTTGTTTGTCATTTGCTTGATTTTCTGCTTAAAACTTAAAAGTGAAAATTTTTGTTTTGCTTTTTGCTTTGAGTTTGAGCTCTCTTTAATAGCGTATGTATGATAAAAAATTTGTTTACCGGTCAACAATTTATTAATTTCCTGTTTGATATAATTTAATGATGAGATTATCTAGTAGTAGTTGATTCTTTTTAGTTAATCTGCATTAAAAATATCTTTATAAAATGTTTATAATAATATATACAGATAAGAACGATTTAAATAAATGTATATATATATCTATATAAAACTAGTTTCTGGACATGTGTGTTGCACTTGTGTTTTATATCAATTTTTTTTATAGATTTATAAAATCACAAATAGCTAATTTGAGTCAAAAAAAAAACAAAACTTACGACTATTACATAATTATAAAAATTCAAATTCAAGAAGTCTATAATTGTTTGTCATTTGCTTGATTTTTTGCTCAAGACTTAAAAGTCAAAGCTTTTGTTTTGATTTTTGTTTTGAGTTTGAGCTCTCTTTAATAGTGTGTAACAAAATTTTGTTTACTCGTCAACAACTTATAAATTTTATGTTTGACATAATCTAATGATGAGATTATCTAGGTAGTTGATTCTTTTCAGTAATTTTGTATTAAAAATATCTTTACAAAATGTTTATAAATATATACAGATAAACATGATTTATATATAAATATATATATATAACTAGTTTCTGGACACGTATATTGCACGTGTGTTCTATATCATTTTTTTTATAGATTTATAAAGTTGCAAATGGCTCATTTGAACCCCAGTAAAAAAATATTACGACTCTCAAATAATTATAAAAAAACAAATTAAAGAAATCTATAATTGTTTGTCATTTGCTTTATTTTTTGCTTAAAACTTGAAGTGAAAACTTTTTCTTTGCTTTTTTGCTTTGAGTTTGAGCTCTCTTTAGTAATGTGTGTAACAAAAATTTTGTTTACTTGTCAACAAATTATTAATTTTCTTTTTGACAAAATCATTGATGAGATTATTTAGTAGTAGTTGATTCTTTTTAGTTATTGAACATTAAAAATATATTTACAAAACGCTTATATAGATATATACAGATAAAAATGATTTAAATAAGTCTCTCTCTATATATAAGGATAAAATCGAATTTCATACCTAAATTATTGAGAGTGTGAGTTTTATATCTAAGTTATCACTTATTAGTTTGAAAAACATATCTTTCTCTTTTATAACAGTCTCATCATGGTGTGTGTAAACACTCTCTCTTTGACTTAAAAAAATTGTCAAATCCACTCAACATGGACAAAACTTTTTATCTTGGCAAAAATTAAATAAATTAAGTATTAAATAAAATTAAAGATTAAAAAATTATTACCCCAAAAAAAATATTTAAAAAAAATAAAATGTAAAATATTTTTTTTACCCCACTTCATCACTTTCTCTCGCCGTAACCCCCCCCCCCCCCCC